>CAUYRT010023258.1:0-15383 GCA_963574885.1 Lepilemur ruficaudatus
TGCTTGTTCTGTCTATACCACTGTTTTCCTAGATAACTGTTTTACTGACTTTTTTCTTCCTCTCAAACCTTTGCTTAAATAGGGCTGACTCTGACCATATTGTTTAATATTGGAACAAGCACCCTCCCACCACCCTGCAGCTCTCATCACCATTATTCCATTCTTTTTGTCCATAGCATTTATCACCTTCTAATATACTAATCACATTTTTATTACAGCAGTTTTTATTGTTGTCTAACTGTATTAGAATGTGAACTTCATAATGGCAAGAATGTTCGCTTTGTTCACTGATAATCCCAAACATCTAGAGCTGTGCCTGGAATACAACAGTTATTCATTCCGTTATGTGCAGCTTCCTAAGAAAGGCATGCAGTGAGTGTCAGTTAAAAGAAAAAACTCTGCCTGTATGTATATTTTGTGCTTCTTCTGGAATAATATTTTAACTGGATACAAAATTCAATTTTGAGAAGTATTATCTGTACTTTGATAATGTTCTATTTTGTCTGTCATGAAATTTTATTGAGAAGTTTGTTCTCAGACTAATTGTTTTTCCTTTGTAGGAAATCTTTACCCTCTAGTTATTTTTCAGATCTTGTTAGCTTTGATGTTCTATAGATTCCTTAAGATATGTCCATGTGTGGATTTATTTATATGTGCCTAGTTTGCAGTTGTCTTTAATTCCTAAATCTGAGAGTTTATATTTTTTTCTAAATGTGTTGCTGTTATCTCTCCAAATATTATTTGCCATACTATTTTCTATTTTTAGAATTCCTATTAGTCATGTAATGGAATTTCATGCTCTCTCCTCCAGGTTTCTTACTTTCTTTTTTTACATTTTCCATCTCTTTCAGTCTATATGTTAATGCATTTGGCCCATGCATTCTTTTCTCCTGAGTGGTTTTACTCCTCTCGTTCATCTAGTAAACTCCAATGTAAAGAGCTAAAGGGCCTTTGTTGCGACATTCTCTGACCCATTCATGCCTCACCTTAATGCCTCTAATGTAAGTACTTACCTATATGCTTCTGCACACTTGAAATTATTTGTAGCAAGTTTCTCAGATCTAAACTCCCATTCATAAATTTTTACTTCAGTTGTATTTATTTTGCTGTTCAACTCATTGATTTTGATTTGATTTTATATTAATCACTATTTTTTATTTCTAGAAAAATATTTATTTGGTTTTGTTACAAATATGCCTATTTTTTTATCCTGGTGCCTTAGTACTGTTTTCAACTGACATCTTTAGTAACTTAAAACACATTTGTTTCGTAGCTCTAGGGGGATCTAATTCTGCCTTGCTGTATATGCTCTTTACTATAATGGATTACTGATTCTTGTGTTCCTTAATTTTAGATTATGGGTTTATCATCAGTGGGACTCTTCCTGTGGGACACTTATTCAACCTGAGCTGAGAGCATGTCCTTACTAGGTATTTAATGTTTACTTTTGTAAAACATTTTAGTGTTTTACTGGCTTGGGATCAATTTTTGTATTAATTTCTCAGCTTGGGGGGCTGTTGGATAATGTGCATAACTAGATTTCATCCCAAACTTTCAAGAAATGGTTTTGAATAATTAGGAATGACTATTTTTTAACCCAAGATCAATGAAAAAGGAACAAGTGTTTTTGTCATTCTCTGCCAACAAACACAATTTTATTTAATCTAACTTTTTATCAAGCTTTTGGGCCCTCAAAGATCCAAGCCGACTAAGATCTTATTCTCACTTACCTCACAGAGGACAAGACCTCATTTCCTTTCTCTGAGAATCGAAATCTAGAGCTCGGTGTTGCAGAAGTTAAGAACCCCTATTCCAACTCATCCTCTCTCCAGTGCAGGTATGAAATTGGCTTACCATTCTTGCTGTCCATTGCAGTTCTAGCCCCATTTTGGACTTTAGAGATACTGCTTTCCTTCCTGTAAGATCATCTATTTATATAAAATGTTTCATTTTGCAATGTTTTATTTACTTTTTCTGAAGTTGTATAGCTCCCCCCATCCCCCAAAATTTATTGATCATCTACATTGTCTGTAATTGAAGTCCTTAATGTTTGTTTCGGGAAGGAACAGAATTTTCATACAAGCATATATACAAAAACTTGTACAAGAAACTCAGTCTTCTAGGAGTTCCACTTGATGAAGGGGGGAAACAGCTAAATAAATAAATGCAATTAAATATGGTAAGTGCCATGAGGGTGCTCTGAGAACACAGGAGTGCAGAGAGGGCAAATGCCTTTCAGGGAAGGCTTAATGGATAGTTGAATCTTTAGCAAAGAAATAAAAGAGGAATGAACATTTTACACCAAAAAGAATGAAAATATTCATGGAAATACAAGTAGTTATTTGTGGCTGCAACACATTGTAAATCTGGGAGAGTAATTTAAAATAAAGCTGTAGAAGGCAGTTAAGGCTGAGATCATGAAGAGATTTCTGCTATACTGATGAGTTTAAATTGCAAGATTTCAATCAGGCTAATGACACCAGCAGATGTGCACTGTATAAAGTGCATTATGACAATAATCAATGAGAAAGGTGGATGAGAAGGAAGAGATTAGGAGGCTATTGCAGTAAACCAGGTCATAAAATTGTGGAGGCTTGAATTAAAGCATTTGAAATGTAAAGGAGGAAGAAGGACATATAAAAGCAATTAATAAGGGTAGATGTAAGCAATTGCAGGACTTGAAATTGGATAAAGAAAGCAAGCTGTGGAATCTCTCCCAGGTTTCTAGTTTGTGCATCTGAGTGTTTATGTTAATCACTAACACAGAAACTGCAGTAGGCATATGTTTGACGCAAAGATTATATACTTAACTTTGGAAAAGTTAGATGTGAAATGCACGTGAGACATTTAGATAACAAGACCTTTACCTCCAACACACACAAATATAATTTTTTTACTCAGGTATACAAGCTCAGGATTTTGTTATTTGAACGCCAAGACAAGTACTTCCACTACAACCATGATTATTTTCCTGGTTCTCATTCCAAAAGATATTAGGAGGATTTTTAGGCAAAAGTTAAAAGACAGAATCATTTCCCATAGCCCCATCATCAGAGATTATGATGTCACCAGGTGTAGGTATAGTCCAGAAACCTGCACTTTCACAGCTACCTCAGCTGATCATGATGCATTTACTCCACTGAACACCCAGTGAAAAACACTGCCCAGGATTCTCCTGTTCTTTAAATAAGAACTATAGCTTCAATTTCTTGGTATACTCTTTGAGTTGAATGCCAATAAATGTCCTCATAGTAGCAAAAAATCTTAACTTTTCGTATTGCCGAAGTCACCATCACAAGATTTTTTGACAGGAATTGCACACAGAAATTGTATCACAGGATTAACCTAACAGTAAGTGGCCAAAGCTAAAAGGAATGTCACATACAAAGGTTTATATAACCTATAAATCTCATCTAAAGAAATAACTAGCTGAAATCACTGATGGCATATATTGGCCTATCAAAAAGCCAATAAAGCATCAACTGCTGGTTGTTTTCTTGGTTGCAGTCTGGGCGTGGGATGGGAAACTTGTCAAATGTGCATTAGTGAGAGAACAGAGAATGATCTCAGAAATAAGTGATAGGTTGAAAAGCTATGCCTATCTTTTCAACAAATAGTGCTAGAACAACCAGACATCAACATGCAAAAGAATGAATCTAGTGACAGACCTTAAGCCTTTCACAAAAACTTGCTTAAAATAGATCATAGGCCTAAATGTAAAATGCAAAACTATAAAACTCCTCAAACATGACACAAGGGAAATCTAGGTAACCTCAGTTTCATGATGACTTCTTAGATAAAACAGTGAAAGGATGATCCATGAAACCAATAAATGATAAGTTGGGCTTTGCTAAAATTAAAAATCTTTTTCCATGATAGACACTGTTAAGAGAATGAAAAGACAAGCCATAGAGAAAATATTTGCAGAACACCTATCTGATAAAAGACTGGTATTCAAAATATACAAAGAACTCTTAAAACTCAACAATAAGAAAACAAACAACCCAATTTAAAAATGGGCAAAAGATCTGGACACCTCACAAAGAAGATATAAAGATGGCAAATGAGCATATGAAAAAATGCTGAATATGTCATTAGGAAATTACAAATAAAAACAATGTTATTCCACTGTACACCTATCAGAATGGCTAAAATCCACAACACTGATGATTCCAAATGCTGACAAGAAAGTAAGTCAACGGGAACTCTCGTTAATTGCTGGCAGAAATACAAAATGGTACAGCATTTTGGAAAACACTTTGGCAGTTTCTTGTAAAGCTAAACGTAATGTTACTATATGATTTAACAATCATGGTCCTTGGTATTTACTCCACTAAATTGAAAACTTACATCTGCATAAAAACCTGCACACAAATGTTTTCAGCAGTTGTATTCATAATTGCTAAAACTGTAAAACAACCAAGATGTCCTTCAGTAGATGGACAGATAAACTGTGGTACCTCCATAAAATGAAATATTATTCAACGATAAAAAGAAATGAGCTATCAAGCCATGAAAAAAACATGGAGGAAACTTAACTGCATATTTCTAAGTGTATGAAACTAATTTGAAAATGCTACACACTGTATGATTACAACTATTTGATATTATGGAAAAGACAAAACTATGGAGACAGTAAAAAGACCAGAGATTTCCAGGGGTTGGGAGTATGGAGGGAAAGAGGGATGAATGGGTTGAGCACGGGATTTTTAGGGCAGTAAAACTATTTTGTATGATACTGTAATGATAGATACAGGCCATTACACATTTGTTAACACCCATGAACTGTACAAGGAGTGAACCCTAATGTAATCTATGGGCTTTAGTTACAATAATGTGTCAATATTAGCTCATCTATTATAATAAATGTACCACTGTAATGCAAAATATTAATAATTAAGGAAATTGGTGGGAGGAGGTGTAGTTAGAGAGGGTGTATAGGAATTCTCTGTACTTTACACTCAATATTTTGGTAACACCTAAAACTGCTTTCCCCAAATTAAGTCTATTAATTTTTTAAAAAGTAGCCCAAGTAGAGGCAGAGAGAAGCTAGGACTCATTATTACATTAATAAAGATACATTTGAATGGAAAGAATCATCAGGAATAAAAAAACAGCATTCACTCCCTCTCAACAATTATACTGTGAGATAGGTTGTACTACGTCCATATATAAATTCTAAGAACACATGTTTTGATGTCTTTCAAAAATTTGTGGATTCATGAAGATCTTAAAGTGTCCTAAAAAAATGTTAAAGATCACCTACATGAATAAGAAAATTATTTCAATGTTTGTGCCAATTGTAACATCTTACCAGAGGACCAATCTGAGGCACTGTGTTGAGGAGGAATATGAGGCTGAGCCTAGGCACCATAGTAAAGAATGCTGTGATTAACTGGTAAAATCTCCAAAGGCATGAGAGGAGGAGTGATGGTATATATGCCCATATGGCCACGCCTTATCTACTGTATTTGATTGGAGGCTGCTAACTAGAGACTGCAATGTTAGTATTCAAATTCATAATTAACTGTGTAAGAGAAGCTAAACCCAAATACCAAAATACATATTTCAGATTTGTTACACTAAAAAAAATCTTCATCAATAAAAAAACTAAGTCTTTTGCATATAGAGACCATAAAACAGAAAGTAGAAGCAGGCACATTTTGAAAAAGAGGCTGTGGCCATTGGAATATCCCTCCCCATCAGCTTCTGCCCAGTGTTCTAATTCCACTCTTAACATATATACATAATGATCCAAGCTTTGATTCTCATACCGGGATTTCAGTTTTCCTTTAAAAAAAATTGTAATGTTTTTTGTCTCAGACTAACACTGTCAGTGGTTTTGAACATTCCTTGTATATTTCTAGTTTGTTCATCCATGATCAAAACTGAAACCAGTCTATCCATCTTTCCTGAAGATTGGTGCTTGAAAGTAAACCCTATTATGTTTTGCCGAGGGCAGAGAAGAGCAAACTGTAGTTTATACATCCTAAATTTGAGTACTCTATTAATATAGGTCAATAATGACCACTGTAACATTTTTGAGCACAAACTATGTGCTAGTGTTTGTACTAAGCTTTCTACATGCAAAATGTTATTTAGTACTCACAACACCCCTGAGAAGTATGTACTATTATTGTCATATTAAAGAAGAAAAAATTTGCATCAGAGAGACTAAGGTCACATATGCTGAAAGGAGTAAATCTGAAACTAGAACTACTTTTTTTTTTCACCCCAAAGCCCATGATACTAAGGGTGATGTCCTGTGCCGCTTCTTTCTGGTATCACACAGCTAACTCATACTGTGCTAAAATTAGTGCTTCTGAAACATGTGAATCACCTCAAAAGTTTTCAAAAAACTTCTAATGCTTAGGCCTTACCCCAGACCAATTAACATAAATCTGAAGGTGGATCCTAAGCACTGAAATTTTTTAAATTCAGCCAGGTTATTGTCATCTATAGGCAGAGTCAAGAAAAGTCCTTTTTTCATGTGCTGCTATTAAATCCAATCTCCCTTATTTTATACAAAAGTAGTTCATTTGAAGATACAAAGGCAGGACCTAACATGGGTCACAATTAGATTTTATCTTACTGGATTTGGTTCATTATTCCAGCCTGTAAAGAGACCTTTATGGAACCTGATTCTGTCACCTAGAATATTTTTTAAACCTTCTAGTTTTGTGGCATCTAAAAATGTCACAGCATTCTTTTGATATTTTCATCTAAATCTTAAAGTAAGTCAGTGAACAGGAAACAGCATTCAAGCATGTCAGCTTGACATCTTGTTAGACACAGGCATCCGGATACAAATTTACATAATTATGCTCGCTTCTGGTTCATTTCCTCATTTTGTTCATAGAAATACCATTAATGACCTTTAAATAAACTTGGTGAAATACAAATATACTATCTGCAGCACAGTGCTCTACCCCCTAATAGTCTTTTCACAAAAACAATGATTAAGCCCTTGCCATGCTTATTCCTAGTTATGAAGTGTGAACAGTTACTGCAGTATTGAAACAACCTAAGTGAGAAGTGGGAGGTGATAATAGGAGGATTGTAAAGAAGATCAGAAAACTGACAAACATTGTGGGAGTAGCAGCAGCGGGATTTGAAAAATGGTTGAATTTGGGAAGGCCTCCATGACTAGAAGCCTCCATTACTGGAAGAATGGCAGTGGCTTCAAAACAGGTCAAGAGGCTTTCAGGATTAGTGTAGGGCATGTGCTCAGTTTGCATTTCCTGCAAGCTATATAAAGGAGTATGTTTAACACATAATGTAGTAATCACTGTGATAGGCCACTCACATACCCCTTGAGGAACAAAGAACTACGATTCCTGCTGGACTGGCTATCAATCCTTTAGAGACTGGCTTAGCTAAACACTGCTTCACCATACCCCAAAGTCTTACTGCCTTCCAGGACACTCCCATTCAATGAGTGATCAACAGAGAAGCACAGATACCAAGCCTTCTCACCCCTTCTTTGCCAATCCATCTTCATAACTCCTCACAGGACCAACAAAGGCTTTCCTTGAAACTGCATCACAACTGCACCAGGTTCTCCTTCTGTCCGATCCCACTTCCTTCTCTTGCCTTCCATATGTTTTGATCCCAAAAGCACTCTCTAAAAAGTCTCCGCATACTGATCTTCATCACACAGTCTTCTCCATGGGAGCTCAACCTACAGCATGTAGGGTTCAGCATGAGTCTAAAATTCACATAACAGGATGTGAGAAACCAGAATATGTCTTCTCAAAATATAAAGGATTGTTGTGCTACTGGCAGTTAAAAAGAAAGAATGAGAGAGAGAGAATATTGCACATGCCTAAATTGGCTAAAATTGAATGAATTTATTATAAGAGTTTTTAAAATGACACTTAATATGAAATATATATGTGCAAAACTAGCATTTGGTCTTTTCTTTTAAAACAAGATTTTGTGGAGTATTGACATGGTGTAGTAAAAGATTTTTCTTCTCATTCTAAGTGAAACAAAGATTTGTGTCTTACCAAAATAATTTTCTGTGATTTATATTATCTTTTCTCAGGTCTTCAATTACTTATAAAAGCTGAGTCCTCTGTTAAAAAAGCTGAAGTATTTTCTACAACAGTCTAACTTTGTGTATTTGCCATCAAAGTCTTAATTATAACTGATTAAATAAAAGGTATAGTGATGTTTCTATTTAATCAAATGGTTTAAACTTTTTGAAGTTTTTGACAAACTTCCAAAAATAATATTCCTTATTAACTCTTTTTGACCTTGAAGTAACTTTAGGACATTCCAGAGGGCCACTGAATGCCCCAAAGGATATGTTTCTCTCCTTAAAAAACAGAGATATTAAACTAATTTGGCTTATTTGATACATTAAGTTATCTGAGAAGCATTGTCAAATAATAAACAGTGTTAAACCTTCTTTAGATTATGTTTATGTTACTGATATGAGTGTTCTAAAAATTACTTTCTACCCTGATCTCTTTTTCTACTTCCTCTTTAAAGCCAATAACTTTTAGATTTGCCTTTTTGAGGCTATTTTCTATATCTTGTTTGCTTTATTCTTTTTTTTTTTTTCTCTAAATGTATATTTTTAAATAGCAGGTCTTCAAGCCCACCAATTCTTTCTTCTGCTTGATCAATTCTGTCTTTGCAACACTGATGGATATTTTAGTTCATCAATTAAATATTTCAGCTCCAGGATTTTTGTTTGATTTTTAAAATATTTCGATCTCTTTGTTAAACTTCTCTGATAAATTTCTGAATGCCTCTTCTGTGTTTGGTTCAAGTTCATTGTGCTTCCTCCTAAGAGCCGTTCTGAATTTCCTAATAAGTCACATATCTTGGTCACTGTAGGGTTGATCAGTGGGGTTTTATTTAGTCTATTTGGTGAGGTCATATTAATATTCTCCTGAATGTTCTTGATGCTTACAGATGTTTGTTAATGTCTGGACATTGGAGAGTTAGATATTTATTCCAGTCTTCACAGTCTGTCCTTTTTTGTACTATTCCTTTTTCTGAAAGCCTTCCAAGAATTTAAAAGGGACTTAGTGTTGAGTTACCTAAGCCTATAGTCACTACATCTGTTTCAGCACTTAGAAGGGACACTGAGCCCAGGTACACTACAACTCTTGCAGACTCTCAAATACTCAGCTCTGATCGAGCTGGGGAAGATAAAGGAGAATTCTCTGATCTCCCAGCAAAATCCCTCACTCTCTTTCCTCTACGTCTCACAAATGGAAAGAATCTCTCTTTGCACTGGGATGCTTGGAGTAGAGGGAGGGGTGATGCAGGCTCTCCCATGGCCCCTGCAGCTAGTGCTGTACTAGCTTCCACTCCAATTCCGTAGCCTCCAAGACCAGCAAAGCACCAGTGCTTGCCTAAGTACTACAGACATTATGGCATGGCTGCCACTGAAATTTATTCAAGGCCCAAGACTACTTTAGTCCGCTGGTAGTAAAGCAGGTCGGGATTTAGTTTCTTTCCACTGGAGCAGCAGATTTCCCTCTGGCCCAGGGCTGTTTTAAATGCTCCCTCTACTCATGAGAGGAATTCTGGCTGCTACTGTGTTTCACTGTGACAGGGCAACACCAGGTTCCAGTGCAAAGTCCCACACTCACTTTGCTTTCCCTCCTCCAAGCACACAAATTTTCTCTCTAAGCTGTACTTCCTGGGGTTGGGGGAGGAGTGAGAGAGGTTATGTGAGACTGTTCTTTTTACCCTCTTCAATGTGCCTTTTCTTGTTATTATGCTAAAACCAGTACTGTGATGGCTCACTTTTTTTTTTTTTTTTTTTTGTTCTTATAAAGGTACATTCTTGCAAGAAGAACAGAAAACTATATTTCTCCTCAGGCTCTCTCACCCCTCTATTAAATGTTTATGTTTCTATTTCCTAAATGTTTCCATTTACATAAAATTATCTGAAAACAATTAAAGTTAATTAAGATAATTTATCACCTAAAAGTAAAGTCATTTTATTATCAAGTATCAGCTTGTTAAGCAAAGAAAAAAATAAATTCTACAAAAATACTCAGCCCTTGTTACCAAGTAGGTACAGGTGGTAAAAAAAAAAAAAAAAAAAGGATCTCTTCCTAATTCTTTCTGTTTGGAGAAAGTGTTGTTTTCAAAGCTGTTAAATGCAATTAGCTAATCATGCTTCTATAGCAGCTTAATTTGCAACACATCACTATAGATTTGATAATTTACACATTGGCAACCTTCTTGCATATGAATTATTATAAAATTCTCACAAAAACAGAAAGTCTTTTAACTGCCAAAAAAGCTTTCTACCCAGAAAGTCCCATAGAAATTTAATGTTTTCTAGTGTGTGACACAAGCAATATTTATTAACAGCAGTTAAACTGATTTTAGATAGGTATTTGTGTAGCTTTCTGTTATAAATAAGCAATCAAAAATGATTGGAAATGCTGAAAATTACTCTGAATATTAGAAAGAATAGTAAAATTATGACGGAAGTTTTAAAATACATGACAGAGGTTAGAGTAACCTTCTGAAGAGAATAGAAAAATTACTTATCAAATTCTAAGTACACAGATGCAATAAATGGTAATATCATTATTATAAGTATTGATGTTAGGAGAGGAGAGAACATTTTAATTTTTGGAGAAATCACTTCTTGTTTAATGATATGATTTTAAAACTTCATAAATTTTAAATTTCACATATTTTCCCTATATGAGTCACTGAAGTAGCTTCAAATACCAAAAAGGAACATTTTTTACTCATTCACTTTGTTTATTAATGCACATATTTGTTTCAAAATGTAACTTTTGGAGTATAATTATTCATGGATATCTTACATTTCTGTCTATCTTGTGACCAGAGGCACTGATTGCCTTTGCTCAAGACAATTTTATCAAGGACATTTATGTACTGAACAGTGATAGAAGGCAAAATATTCTTCTACAGCAATGAGCAGACATGTTTATCATCAAGTATAATAAAGATATGTATCTGCTAGAGGTAAAATCAGGCAAGTTTATTGCCCATTATAAATAATTTGGCTTCAGTAAGCTTGGGATCCTCTCTGAAATGGAGTCCATTGCATATGAAGGTATTACGCAGCTGTCTTTGTGTTCTCCTGTATGAATTGGGGCCTAAGGAACAGACACAGATATTTGCTTGATTCAGAGAAGTAAAATGACAAGGCTTTTAAAGATTAACCAATAAGCCATATTTATAAGATAAGGCATTTCTTATGTCAGTGTGAAAGAAAACATTTCCATTGAAAACAGCTAGCCTGAGATACTGCATTGACATAATGCCTCACCCTCCTTGTTTTCACCAAGATATTTAATAATTAAGCTATCAAAAATCAATGACAAAGAAAAAATTCTGAGAATAGTAAGAGAAAAAAACCAATCACATACAAAGGAGTGCCAATATGATTATAAGCAGATTTTTCAGTGGAAATGCTGCAGGTGTGGAGAAAATGAGATACATTATTCAAAGTGCTGAAGAAAAAAAAAGCTGTCAACCAAGAATACTTTAGACAGCAAAGCTCTCTTTCAGAAATGATGAAAAAACAAAAACTTACAGGAATTGGTAAAGGCAGTTTTTTAAGCTGAACAAATAAATGCTAATTAATAATATGAAACAAATAAAAACACAAAACTCAATAATATAAGTAAAACAGAGACATATTCAGAATCCTCTAGGATGGTAATAATGGTGTATAAAGCAATTTTATCCTTGGTACAAGGAATAAAAGCTAAAACTATCAATAACAACTATATGTAAATTAAAGTGTCAAGGTATCTACATTATAAAATGTTGTAAATTATGACATAAAAATCAAAATGTGGGAGAGGGAGTAAAAGTATAGACTTATACGTAATCAAAGTTAAATTAGTATCAGCTAAAAATATGCTTTTGTAAGATACTTTTATATGACTCATGGTAATGACAAAGCAAAAATCTTTAGTAGAAACACAAAACAAAATTAGAAAGTATGGAAACCATACCACCATAGATGCCTACCCTCAACATTTCTATTCAATATAGTATTGGAAGTCCTTGCTAATGAAATGAGTCAGGAGAAAAAAATCAAAGGCATTCATATAGAAAAGGAAAATAGGAAAATTTTCACTGCTTTTTTATGGCATTATCTTGTATGTAGAAAACCCTAAAGATTTCACCAAAAACCTGTTGTAGCTAATAAACAAATACGGTAAAGTTGCAGTATACAAAATCAATGCACAGAAATTATAGGGGCTGAGCCTAGAGGAAAGGATGGATAGATGGAAATAACCTGAGCAAGGTGAATGAAGGGTCAGGTGAAAACACCTGCTTGTTTGCTGAGTGCACAGGTCAGCTGAAAACAGCTGACCCATATGGAAGTTGTTAAAGAAATTAGCAAAAGGCCCTGACCCCTTTGCAAGTGTCCATGGAAATAAAAACAGGGAGGAACTTAGCTGAGGAGGCGATTTTCTCCTTCAGATTTTGGTCTCTCCCCTTCTCTCTAAACACTATGTGTTTCCAGTAATTATTTCTTCCTTCGCTACTGAGCTCAGGAGTGAAAAAGCAGTCATAACAAGAAATTAATAGCATTTCTATACACTAACAACAAAATATTTGAAAAAGAAATCAAGAGAACAATTCCATTTACAATAGCTAAAAAAAAAAATACTTAGAAATTTATCCAAGGAGATGAAAGACCTGTGCATCAAGAGATATAAAATGTTGATGAAAGAAATAGAAACAAGCACAGATAGATATTCCATGATTATGACTTGAAAGAACATTGTTAAAATGTTCATATTACCCAAAGTGACCTAGAGATTCCATGCAATCCCTATCAAAATTCCAATGTCATTTTTCATAGAAACAGAAAAAACAATCTTAAAATTCATATAGAATCACCAATAAAACCCCAAATAGCCAAGGTAATCATGAGCAAAAAGAACAAAACTAAAGGCAACAAACTACCTGATTTCAAACTATACTAAAAATCTACAATAATTAACACAGCATTACACTGGCCAAAAAAAAAAAAAAAAAAGGCATATCAACCAATGGAACAGAATAGAGAGATGAGAAATTAACCCATACATGCATGTGTAGTTAATTGATTTAAACAAAGGTGTCAGGAATACACAATGGGAAAAGGATAGTCTCTTCAAAAAATGGTGCTGGAAAACTGAATACCCACATGCATAAAGATAAAAGTAGACACTTTTCTCACACTATATACAAAAATTAACTCAAAATAAAATAAATACTTAAATATAAGACCAAAAACTATAAAAATTAATAGAAGAAAATACAGGGGGAAAACTATACAACATTAGTCTGGGCAATAGTTTTTTGTATCTGACCCCAAAAAGACAGGTAACAAAAGTGAAAATAGATAAATGGGATTATAGCAAACTAAAAAGCTTCAGTACAGCAAAAATTGAAAAAAAAAAAACACAAAACAATTAATAGTGTGAAGAGACAATCTACAGATTGGGAGAAAATATTTGCAAACCCTACATCAAATAAGGGGTTAACATTCAAAATACATAAGAAATAGAACAGCAAGAACACACAAAAAAAACCCCACAATTTAAAAATAGGCAAGAGACATGAATAGACATTTCTCAAATAAAGACAAATGAATAGTCATCCGATACATGAAAAAATGCTCACCATCACTAATCATTAGGGCAATGCAAATTAAAAATCACAACAAGATATTATCTCACACCTGTCAGAATGACTATTATTAAAAAGACATAAGATAACAAGTGGTGGTGAAGATGCAAAGGAAAAGAAAACTTTGTACACTGTTCTTGGGACTGTAAATTAGTACAGCCATCATGGAAAACTGTATGAAGTGTCCTCAAACAACTAAAAATGGAATTATCACATGATATAGCAATCCTGTTTCTGAATATTTGCCCAAAAGATTTGAAATCATTTTCTCAAAGACATGTCTGCATTCCCATGTTCATTGCAACTTGACTATTCACAATGGCCAAAGTTTGGAATCAAAGTTTCCATCAACAGGTAAATAAATGGATAAAGAAAATATGACATATGATACAATGGAGTACTATTCAGTCTCATAAAAAGAAGAAAAATTTGTTATTTACTACAATATGGTTGGAATTGGAGAACACTAGGCTAAGTGAAATGTCCAGCACAGAAAGACAAATACTGCATGTTCTCACTTATACATGGAATCTAAACAATTGAACTCAAAGTAGAAAGTAGAATGGTGGTTACAGAGGCTGGGGACTGGGGTAAATGGGGAGAAGATGGTCAAATGGTACAAAATCAGACAGGAGGAATACTTTTCTTTTTTAGATCTATTGCACAGTATGGTGAATAGAGTTAATAATACTGTATTACACATCTCAAAATTGCTAAAAATTAAATTTCAAATGTTCTCACTATAAAAAAAGTATTTGAGATGACGTATATTTTAATTAACTTCATTTAATTATTCCATATCATATTTAGCTATCATAACATCACTTTGAACCATATAATTATATACATTTATAAACTGTAATTCATAATAAGATTAAAAATTAAAAATAATCACAAAAAATGTCAGGAAGGTTAAAATAAGTAATTTTAATAAAATTCATAATGCCTTAGCAAAGAAAAAGAGGAAGCACAAATTATCAAAATATGAACAAAATTTCGATATCAACACTGATTTTATGAGCAATAAAAATTTAATTAAACACATGATACAATCCTTATGGCAAAAACCAAAATATCCAAAAGTAGATAAATTCCATTTCATTAAAATTGATGGAAGAAATAGAAAATTAGAATGGTAGTATAGCTACTAAAGTAACTGAATACATTTAAATCCTTCCTACCAAGAAGCCTATGTCAGATAGTTTAACTGGTGAATTATTCTAAAGACTCAAGAAAGAAATTATACCAATTTTAATAAACTGCTCCAGAGAATAGAAAGCAAAGATATAACACTTGATTTTCTTTTATTTTTTTATTTTTTTATTTTTTTTTGAGACAGAGTCTCACTCTGTTGCCCGGGCTAGAGTGAGTGCCATGGCATCAGCCTAGACAGCAACCTCAAACTCCTGGGCTCAAGCAATCCTTCTGCCTCAGCCTCCTGAGCTGCTGGGACTACAAGCATGTGCCACCATGCCCGGCTAATTTTTTCTATATATTTTTAGTTGGCCAATTAATTTCTTTCTATTTTTAGTAGAGATGGGGTCTCACTCTTGCTCAGGCTGGTTTCGAACTTCTGACCTTGAGCGATCCTCCCGCCTCGGCCTCTCAGAGTGCTAGGATTACAGGCATGAGCCACCGCGCCTGGCCAGAAATAACACTTTCTAATGAATATTAAAAGAAAGGAAAATTTCCATTTCTCTCATAAGTTTGGATTAAAATTATAAATGAAATATTAG
>CAUYRT010023259.1:0-20697 GCA_963574885.1 Lepilemur ruficaudatus
GATATATATAGAAAAAATGAGCTGGGCATGGTGGCGCATGCCTGTAGTCCCAGCTATTTGGGAGGCTGAGGCAGAAGGATTGCTTGAGCCCAGGAGTTTGAGGTTGCTGTGAGCTAAGCTGACGCCACAGCACTCTACAGCCCGGGCAACAGAGTGAGACTCTGTCTCAAAAAAAAAAAAAAAATGTTCTATTTATATCCATTTGTAAGGTAAAGAAAGTTTCCAAGTTAATGACTATGAACTGTAAAGCAACAATTCTGGAGACAGCATGGTGATTTTCTTTTAAATCCACTTTACTGAGGTATGACTGATATGTAAAAAGCTGTACATACTTTCTGTATACAGTATGATGAGTTTGGGGATATATTTTATTTTAGGCTGATAATTTCAGACTCATACAAAAACTCTACATTTTTACTTCTATACCCTTATGTTCAATCTATTTGGAGTTCTTTGGGCATCATGGGTCTGGATGTTCATTTCCTTTACCCAGATTTGGGCAGTTTTCTGCCATTATTTCTTTTAATAAACTTCCTGTCCCTTTTCTCTTTCTCTGCTTATTCTGTATCCTCCATAGTGCATATATTGGTTCACCTGATGGTGTCCCCCAGTCTTACAGGCTTCCTTCACTCTTTTTCATTCTTTTTTCTTTTTGTTCCTCTGAGTGGATAACTTCAAATGATCTGTCAGTTGATTGATTTTTCTGCTTGACTGAAGCTGAGAATGAAGCTCACTTTTGAATTTTTCTGTTCAGCCACTGTATTCATTAGCTCCAGAATTTGTTTAGTTCTTTGTATTGGTTTCTATCTCCTGTTGAAATTCCCATTTTGTTCATGTATTGTTTTCCTTGTTTTGGTTAATTGTCTGTGTTCTCTTGTAGCTCATTGAGCTTCAGGATGATTATTTTGAATTCTTTGTCAGGCAGCTTATAGGTCTTCATTTCTCTGAGGTAACTTTATTTTGTTCCTTTGGTGGTGTCATGTTTTTTATTTATTTTTTTGTTTTGTTCCTTGAAGCCTCGCACTGCTGTCTTTATATTTGAAGAAACAGTCACCTCCCCATCTTTACTGACTAGCTTCAGGAAAGACCTTCCCCAGTCAGCCTCACTAGAGATTCTATGGGTCTCTCAGAACTTTTCTATGGATGTACCCAGTCCACTTCTCTAGTTTCTCTTGGGAGGTATGGAAATAAGTCTTAAGATTGTGTGCCTTCTCTTGATCCACAAAACCAGGCTAGGTGCTGAGCATCTCCTATTTATTTTCCCTAGGGCAGTGCCCTGAAGTGTTCAAGGCTGTGCACCTTCTTCCAGTCCAGCAGGAACCAGTTGCTGATATCTGTATGCCGTCTCTCAGGGCTTGCATATGCCGTCTGCAGGGGAGGGTGGGGTGGTGGCTACAAGGTAGGAGCATGGAGTGCTGGGGGTTCTTGTCAGTTAGCTGACAAGGTCTGCAAGTGAAATGTCCCTGTGGGGTTCATGGGCAGACCTCTTGATGCAAGCCAAGACTTTGTGGCCAACCATGGAGAACTGTGGGTTGCCTGCTATGAGCCTCCATCTCTTTTGTTTGTTCTTAGCTATTCTCAGACTATTCATCCATGAAAATTTCCTTAGTGTCCTGGGTGGGAAGAATAGCAGTAGGCCTGTTGGGCAGTATCATACAAGGCTAGGAAAGTCAGGCACTCACTTCACTCTTACTTTCCCCCCTGGGAGAACTCATGGGCCATAGGGGCCTCTCTTGGCACTGAGCTGTGCTGCCTTGAGAGAGGATGATGTGGGTAAAGTGAAATATTTTTCCTACCCTCTTCTATGTGTTTATTTTTGAATTTTCTTTTTGCTCTACTGAGGTGCTAGAATCTCTTAGCTGGTCTCCCAGGCTCCTGTAAAGGTGTTCTCATCTGTGAGTGGTTGTTAAAATTGGTCTTTCTGTGGGGGTTGAGGGTTAGGACTTCCTATTTCATCATCTTGCTGTACTCAGGGTACTTTAATCTGAATAGTATTATTCTAAACAAAATGCTACTATTTCTGAGTTTACTACTCAAAGTATAAACAAAAAAGTTAAATACTATAAGGCAGCATATTATTAAGTCATCCTCATTGACACATTACTGATCAGTGCTTAAAGTAGGCTAGTTCCATAAACTTCTTAGGTAAATAAGAATCTGTCCTGTTGTCTTATTATTCAGTAATTATTATTTAATGATTACCTGTGCAGATTATAGTAAGCATGGAATTTCTAAGGCAAAAAAGATGGCTTCCGAAAAGAAAAAGAAACCTCAAGGATTTATAGAATTAAGCTTTTAATTATGCATGTGTGCATATGTTTGCTTTTTAATCATAATCTTCTTCTTGTCAATGATTGCAAAAGTGGTATGTCAGCATACACTCAGAATTATACAGTGAAAGGTTTTTTCAAAGCTCTCTCTATTCTATCATGTATCTCTTAAGAATTTTATAAATTTTATAAATGCTTTTAGCAAAGCATTATGGGAGATGATCTTAAAATGGTCTTACCATATGTTATTGATGACAGATCTCAGTTTTGTTTCTTTAATTTTGCTTTTGTTTCCATTTTGCTAAACTTCCTCTTAAAACTGTGGGTAAAGGCAGGCAGTTCAAATGTGTTTCCTCATAAATAAAGGGGAAGCATAATGTAAGAATGCCAAATACCAAAGTTAAAATACTCTTACTCTTTTTAATAAGTTTGTTTCTTCCTTAAAAATGTTTGAATAGATTTAATAATTCTTTTTTTAAAAAACTTGCTTAGTTTCTTATGTAATAATCATAATTTAACCCTAAATTATAGCCTAGGGTAAGTATTCTCTCAACTTATTAAAATGTATTACTTGTTCCATTAATTTCATCAACTCTTTCAATCTATCAATCTGATTCCTTTTATCCCTCTCTTATTTTGGGTTTCTTATTTTTTTGATCACATGTCCTACTTTTTTTTAGTTTATTCCTCATCTAGGAAGAACACATCCTCCATTAGCTTCTTGAGAAAGGATGCACAGAATGTATATTTTTTGAGACCTTTTACATTCAAAAATGACTTTAGTCTCATAATTGGTTGATAGTTTGGCATGGTATAGAATTCTAAATTATAAGTAAATTTTCTTCAGAATTTTGAAGAACTACTCCATTATCCTTTAACTTCCAGAGTTGTTCTGGTTGAGAACTGCAATATATTCTTTTTTTTTTTTTTTTGGGAGAGAGTGTCTCACTCTGCTGCCCAGCTAGAGTGCCGTGGCGTCAGCCTAGCTCACACTAACCTCAAACTCCTGGGCTCAGGCAATCCTCCTGCCTCAGCCTCCTGAGTAGCTGGGACTACAGGCGCGTGCCACCATGTCCAACTAATTTTTTCTATATATTTTTAGTTGTTCCGGTAATTTCTTTCTATTTTTAGTAGAGATGGGGTCTTGCTCTTGCTCAGGCTGGTCTCGGACTCCTGACCTTGAGCTGGATCCGCCCGCCTCAGCCTCCTAGAGTGCTAGGATTACAGGCCTGAGCCACTGTGCCCGGCCCAGTGTACTTTGCATTCATGGTACAAAATCCATTTTTTTCTCTGTATAAACTTATATAATCTTTATAGGGTAATGGGGAGAAGGGAGATACATACAGAAAGAGCTATAGAAATCTGCATGGGGTTCCCTTAAGCATTTTATGCTTATAAAAATCTTCATTAAGTACTCAAGAGCCATATGTAATTAGAATTGACACATTACATTATCAAATTGACCAGGTAACCCTTCCCTAACCACTGTAGAAAACAAAACAAGGTATATAAAGAAGATGTGTGGATAGTCATGTAAAAAATAATAATGACGATGACAATAAAACACTGTGTATGTAAATGTACCAGGTACTATTTAAATTGCTTTATATATCTTACTTTACTGAATTAATATATATAATACAACCTTAAGAGGTAGGTATTATCTACATTTTCATAGCTTATATAATTTACCCTGGGAGAGTCAGGTTTGTAGTCCAAACAGTCTGGCTCCATAGTCTGTAGTCTTAAATATTATGCTATACTTCCTTGCAGTAGTAGTTTGTTTTATTGATTTTATTTTATTTTTGAGACAGAGTCTCACTCTTGCCCAGGCTAGAGTGCGGTGGCGTCAGCCTAGCTCACAGCAACTTCTAACTCCTGGGCTCAAGTGATCCTCCTGCCTCAGCCTCCTGAGTAGCTGGGACTACAGGCATGTGCCACCATGCTCGGCTAATTTTTTTCTATAGATTTTTAGTTGGCCAATTAATTGCTTTCTATTTTTAGTAGAGACAGGGTCTTGCTCTTGCTCAGGCTGTTTTCGAACTCCTGACCTTGA
Organism: Lepilemur ruficaudatus; assembly: GCA_963574885.1. NCBI lineage: Eukaryota > Metazoa > Chordata > Mammalia > Primates > Lepilemuridae > Lepilemur > Lepilemur ruficaudatus. The sequence continues at coordinate 4,327 of CAUYRT010023259.1, forward strand.
GCGATCCATCCACCTCGGCCTCCCAGAGTGCTAGATGTTTTATTGATTTTAAATGCCCTTTCTTGACAAAATAAGATTGGCAAACCTACTTTAATTTTCCCAACTAAAAAAATGAATTGCTTGGTAAAATATAAATGCCTGGAAATCGTCCATTTATAAGGCCAGTAGAGAACGGGCAAATGAAAATTTGAGACGATAACCAAGTAAGGTCTTAGAGGAACTGAGCTTGAGAATGCAGGAAGCAGTTAGACTTAGAGAACAGAGAGGAAGCTAAGTATAGGAAGAATTATGACCAAGTATAGAGATAATGGTGAGGAAAGCTTCTCTGGTAACTAAAAATCAAGGTCATCTGAGCTCAAAATAAGCCTGGTAGTATTAATAGGAGGCTTAATTATTAATTAATGTAGAATAGTGAAGATTTGGAGTAACTTTTGTGAGAAACAGGAAAAAATATAAATCCAAGAATGGGCTGACAGGGTAGAAAAAATAGAGATGGTTTCAACACTATATATTTGATGAAGTCAAACAGTAAGTTTAGTGGAATTAAGAGGGTGGAAAATGTACAAGAATATGAGGTTGATGTTGTGGTTAGAGGTAGGATTTCTGAATTTAAGATATTAAAGCCAAGAGTAAAGGTTCATTCGTTGATGATGATGATGATGACAATGATAACCATCCATTGAGCACATCCATTGACTACCTAGTCATAGTAATCATTAGTATCACCATATCACAGAGGAGAAAACTGAGGCCCTAATGAATGTTCAATAAAAATCTTAAGATTTTCTGTACAATTTGACAAGATGACTCTGAAATTCACATAGAGGAGTAAAGGGCCAGGCAATTTTAAAGAAAATAGGTAGGGAGGCTTATCCTGCTGGATATTAACACTTACTGTAAAGCTGTAGCAATTATGAGAATGTGGTATGCTCATAGAGGTTATACAAATTCAGCAAGGGAAGAGAATGAGCAACCCATAGATGTCTGGAAACCTGATTTGAGATAGGTGACATTATAAACAACAAAAAAAGAGTTAAACTACTCAATAAATTGTGCTACAATTAGTTGTTTGTATATAAAATAAAAAATAAAACTAGATCTGGATTTCATGCATGAAAAATAAATACTAGGTTGATTAAAACCCAAATATAAAGAATAAAAGTTTAAGACTTTCAGTGAAAAAATAAGATGAATATCTTTGTGATTTAGGGGTAGGAAAGGATTTCTTAAACAAGACTCCCAGAACAAATTATAAAGGAAAAGAGAAATAAATTTAACTATATTCAAACTAAATTTTGGTATAAGAAAAGATACAATAAACAAAGGTAAAAGAAAAGACATAAACTGAGAGAAGAAGGCAACCAAAACAACCAACAAGGTACTATTATCCAGAACACATAAATCAGTGAAAAAGATGAACAAAGCAACAGCAAAATGGGCCAAGATGTCAAGAGATGCCAGTCAGCATTCTGGATTAGCAGTACTAAAGAAGTATGGGCTGGAAATAGAGATTTGAGCTGTATCAAATTATTGATCTTATTTGAATTCTTGGGACTAGATGAGCTAATGGGAAGAAAGCATGTAAAGAAATGAGAGACTTGGCTGGGCACGGTGGCTCACGCCTGTAATCCTAGCACTTTGGGAGGCTGAGGCGGGAGGATCGCTCAAGGTCAGGAGTTCGAAACCAGCCTGAGCAAGAGCGAGACCCCGTCTTTACTAAAAATAGAAAGAAATTAATTGGACAACTAAAAATATATAGAAAAAATTAGCTGGGCATAGTGGCGCATGCCTGTAGTTCCAGCTACTTGGGAGGCTGAGGCAGAAGGATCGCTTGAGCCCAGGAGTTTGAGGTTGCTGTGAGCTAGGCTGACGCCATGGCACTCTAGCCCAGGCAACAGAGCAAGACTCTGTCTCAAAAAAATAAAAAGAAGTGAGAGACTTGGGCCTAGCTAGGACACAAGGCCTACACAGGTAGAGGTTTAGTGATTCTTACTCAAGTGCTTGAAACTAAATAAACTCCTTTAACTGTATTTGCATGGTGATTATTTTATCTTGACTTTTCTGACCACAAAGTTTCTTTATGTATTTTTTTTATGGCCTCTGTCACCCAGGCTGAGTGCAGTGGCTCAATCATAGTTCACTGTAAGCTTGAACTCCTGGGCTCAAGAGATCCTTCTGCTTCAGCCTTCCAAAGTGCTGGGATTACAGGTGTGAGCCACTATACAAAGCCTCTTTATGTCTTTTAAAGATGGAGTCAAAAAAGAAGAAATAATGCTAATAAAACCAGAATTTGTTGAGCACTGCATCTTAAGGTGGTCACATAAGCCTGTCATTTCCATTTAGAACAATATTTTCTTCAGGTCGGGCATGGTGGCTTATACCTGTAATCCTAGCACTTTGGAAAACCAAGGTAGGAGGATGGCTTGAAGCCAGGAGTTTGAGACCAGCCTGAGCAACATAGCAAGACCTTGTCTCTACAAAAAAATTTTTAAATTAGCCTGGCGTGGTGGTACACGCCTGTATTTCTAGCTACTCCAGTGGCTGAGGCAGGAGAATTGCTTGAGCCCAGGAGATTGAGGTTGAAGTGAGCTATGATGATGCCACTGCCGCAAGAGCAAGACCCTGTGTCAAAAAAAAAAAAATACATATATATATAAATATATATAATCTTCATACCCTCTGTTTCAGGTACTGTGAAGAAAGCAGGGTTGAGGAAATGAAATACAAATTTAAAAATATGAATGAAAACAGGATTTAAAGTAAAGGGAGTCTAAGAAAATATCCCTTATAAATGCACAATAAGGATTTTTTTATTGGAGAGTTAGGAACTGTTTACTTTTATACATTGACATAGCTCATGTAATGCATCAGAATAGCTAATGTATGAGCTATACCTCTTCTTTAAATTTTAAGCACTTCCTTCCAAAAAAAAGTTTTATCCTTATAGACTTACCTTCACTACATTTCTTCAACTTGAAAATATATAAACCAAGTATCCACATAAAGGGGAAGGCAGCCTGGCACAAAAACTATATACTGGATAATTCCTTTTATATGAAGTTCAAAAACATGCAAAGACAAAATAGCGGTGGTGGTAGTGGACGTAGTTAGAAGGGGCACAAAAATGCCCCTGGGGTATTGAACATATTCTCCATATTGATGTAGATGACAGCTACATGGAATTATACATTTGACATTTGAGCATTTTACTGTATTAAGTTACATATTTTTTAATTCCTTAAAGACAGGCTGCTTAGAGGCCTTAAGAATATCACTCAATGCAGCATATTTTGCCCTTGTCAAGATGGGCCTCTAATTGAGAAGATACAAATAGCTAACGGCCTTTTCCAAGCTTTTCTTTCCCTCGCTTCTAACCTACGTCTACCTCAAGCATCTCTCCAAGAGTGCCTCTATGCTTCATCAGCAAAGATTAAAGATAACAGCCAACAGAACAGTCCAGAGAACAAGAATGTTTGAGTTCCCTCATTTTCAGGATAAACAAGCTCCAGGGTCCATCTTCCCTTCAAACCAAAAGTGCCCAAAAAGAAACTGAAAGGAAATCTTAATCAACCTTTTAATCATCACTTTGTGTATCATCTTCTGTATTGCCCTAGCTGACATGAATCTGTATTGCAATTTTACTTTGACAACTTAACAGGTAAAAATGATAGTTGTTTTATCTAGATTTTGATTAACTCTTACTGATGGTGGTTATTTTTCTCAGTGAAAGATAATCTCAAACATTAAATTCATACACTCCAGAGAATGAAAGTTTGCTTTAAAAAAAAATTCCTTCCTTTTCTCACTTTAAAAACACCAAGGGGAAAATAAAAAATAAACCATTATTTATTATAACTGGATGTTACATGGTTAAGTCACACGAAATGAAATACTGGACCATGCGCAGTTCATTTATTAAATGTTGTTGGTCAAGCAGAGAACCCTAAATAATGAGGAATGTTATCAAGTGCTGCTTTGATATTTTGACTTCAGCCAAACAATGAAACAGTCATCGCAAGAAAGTTTCAAGGGACTGAAACTGTCTCCCTTCACCCTTTAAATCTTCTTTAGATTTTAATAAAAAGAAGTAAAAGTTAAAAATCTTCAAGAATACTTGAGATTTTAGCAGAATCCCTGCAACATAAAGAAAACTATAAGGCTTTGTTTTTTTTTAACCACTTTCCCGACGGAGGAAAGAAACGACCTTTGGAAGAACTGAAAATACCGAAGGACGGGACCACCGAGGGGCTTGTCTGAGTGGCAGTGTGAACCAAAATAAAATTTTAAGGCTCCCCCCCACCGACTGACTGAATGGTCCCGTCGTTGCCAAAGGAATATCCTAAAATTGTCTGCCAGGAGGAAGGAGGTCAGACATGCCTCATCATGCCTCCCTCCCTTCTTGGAGTCCTTTGTGACTCATTGACAGGCCTAAGGGTATGCAAGACAAACCTGCAGGTCCTCAATTTGCATAAGAATCTATGTCCGGTGGCTTATCTCTGATAACCGTTCCTTATGTTAAAACATTCCAAGCCTCTAGCAAAGCTTCATGTCTTTAACCAATTACAAGCCAAAGAATCTTTAAACCCACCTATAACCTGTAAGCCCCCTGCTTCGTGATGTCCCACCTTTTTGGGCCAAACCAATGTATGCTTCCCACGTATTGATTGATGACTTTACCTGTAACCCCTGTGTCCCTGAAATGTGTAAAACCAAACTGTAACCTAACCACCTCGAGTCCACCTGCTCAAGGTTTCTTGGGAGTGGCTCCAGGTCATGGTCCTCAAATTTGGCTCAGAATAAACTTAAATATTTCAGAGTTTGGATTTTTTTTCCGTCCACAGCAGGAGCAAGGACTGCACCAAGTTGCTGAGCGGCGGAGCTGTAAGCAGTTTTGGTTTATATAGGGTGTTTCATGATCATTTCTTTCCTTTTTTTAAACCCTGGCCCGTGGGGTGAAGGCGCAGCACTCGGCACAGCGGGGTGGGCGGGGAGGCTGATCTTAGGTGATGATAAAACCCGGGGGCCAAACGGGCGAGGCAGAGGAGCCGGCCGGAGAGACTCACTTCCGAAAGGCGCTTCCCAGCTGGGAAGCGCGCTTACGAGCTTCCTTCCATCGCAGCGGCATCCTTCCTGCTGGTCCCCGGCACTGAGACTGCGACGAGGGCCTGGCCGGCAGCGTGCGTCACGGACGTCACGCGCTCGCAGCCAATCGGCGCCCGGCAGGTCGCCCCGCCTCCCAGGCCGCGGCCCCGCCCGCCGGGACCAGGCGGCGCGCGCCCTCCGCCGCTCCCGCTCTCTGCGCAGGCGCGGCAGCGTGGCCGGACCGCGGAGGGGCTTGGGGAGAGCCGCAGCGGCGCCGGCCAGGATGGTGCTGGAGAGCGTGGCCCGCATCGTGAAGGTGCAACTTCCCGCGTATCTCAAGCGGCTCCCGGTCCCTGAGAGCATTACTGGGTTCGCCCGGCTCACAGGTAATCCTCCGCATCAGTCGGCCCGTCCTCGCGAGCTCCCGCAGCCGGGAGGGAGGCGTAAGCACCCCCGGGCACGGCGCGGGGCGGAGCTGGCGGCGGGCACGTGACCCTAGCGCGCGCGGGGGGGGGGGAGCTTGGCGCGCCTGCGCAGTAGCCCCTGGCCCTCGTGGGCTCGCGTCCGTGGGTGCGTGGCGGCCCCGCGTCCCTGGCGTCGCAGTGGCCTCCGGTGCCGGTCGGTGGCGAGAGACCAGGTTTCTGCAGAGAACGTGCTGAGTTGTCGCCCGGCCGGTCTCTGTCATCTGTTGTCCTATTCGTCTCTCTCCAGCGTGCTTGTTTATTTCAAAGCGGATAAGTCGTGGTTATCTGAGGCGCCACGTAACGGGCAGGCCGTGTTATCGGCCGGGTTTCGTCCTCAGCGTGTGGGTGGGGTGGGTGTGGAGAGAAATCCAGGCATACATACACCATGTGTGTGGCTGTTGTATTTAGCAACGAAATTAGGAAATAACCTCCTTTCCTACATGCTAGAGTTGACCTGTTCTGGGGGCATTTGAGGTCGCCTCTGTGACTACGGTCCTGGGGGCAGTTGAAGCAGCTTTAGTTGGAGGAAGGATACCTTAGGCAGAGAGTGTTCAGAGGCTGGGTCGAAGATGAGAAGATGAAATTTAAGGAATATGTGTAACATCCTGTATTTAAGTTCCCTCCTTTACGTAAAATAACCCACACTTTGGGATTTCACATCTGAAGGATGAAAATCTCCAGAATGCAGTCAACACTTGGGAGATTTTTGCTGGGTTCTGAGCTTTTCATTATAGGGGATAGTTCTAAACCAGTCTCAGAGACTGAGTAGTATACCAGCAAATATTGAGCTCCCATGTCCTAGGTATCAGGGAATGAAACCATGAACTGAGGTAAGTAAGGTTGCTCAGGCTGGAGTGTGCTGGAGATCTGTAGTAGCTGACCTAAAGTATAGCCATTGGAAGGCTGTCTGGTAGGAGAAAAATAAAATTAGTTCTCTGTAGACCAAAAGTAGTAGTACCAAATACGTGAAGGTTATTTGGAAGTGGATTGCAGCAATTACGTAATTTTTTTTTTTTTTTTAATTAGTGTCTTGCTCTGTTGCCTGGGCTAGAGTACATAGGCATCATCATAGTTCACTGCAGCCTCAAACTCCTGAGCTCAGGTGATCCTTCTGCCTCAGCCCCCCGAGTAGCTGGAGCTACAAGTGCACATCACCACGCCATGCTAATTTTTCTCTTTTTAGTAGAGGGGGCGTCTCACTCTTACTCAGGCTGGTGTCTCTTCAAGTCGTCCTCCTGCCTGGGCCTCCCAGAGTGTTAGGATTCCAGGTGTGAGCCAACATGCCTGGGCCTCCCACAATTATGTAAAATTTTGACTTTTCCCCCTTTATCATTTCTTTTACGTAAGTACTTTATGTATTTTGATGTAATCCTCATTTGCTCTAACAACCATATAATCTTATTTTAGTTTTAACATTACAGTACTTGTTAAGCAGTCTCTTGCAGCTAGAAATTTGGAATGTTTCTTTTTTTTTATTTGTAATGTAACAGTTCGGTGCTAAGTAGCCACATGCCAGTTGTCATTTTTCCCCCCTTTGAATTATATACTCTTGAATGTATTCACTAAATTGGTACTACTAGGTCAAAAGGGTATGACCATTTTGTGACATTTGTTCTCTTTTGCCAATTTACCTTCTTAATGATTTGCGTAAGTTAACTGTTGAGTTGTTAACAGTCAAGAAAGGAAGACGACATCCCCATACTCTGACGACAATCCGACAATCCGGGGTAACCTGAATTACATGTGTCGATGCTAATGATGACTGCATTTATATTAGTTTGGATTTTCTGTAGAGAGCACAATCGAAGAAGATTGGAAAGTAAGATACTGGATTTAGTGGCTAGAAGTTTTTAGAAGTGTGTTTTCTTTTCTTGAAGATCCTTATGGTCAATACATATTTAATTTCTGTTACAGGCATTAAAGAAACTTAACCAAGACCTTTTCTCATTAAAACCAATAATATTTAGTAACTTCCTCTTTAAAGTTGTTAAATATTTAAAGTGAAGACTGAGTCTCAGAAATAATGGCAACTCTAAGTATCTTAATAGCACATGTTTAACTTAAGTCCCATTACAGTGTGTCTGCAAATTAGTTTTTATTGTTTGCTTATTTCTTCAGGAAACATGAACATACTTGTAAACTACTTTATGAAAAAAGTGAATTGGTCTGTTTTGAATTGGACAGAACAGTTGCAGGGCCTGTTCTGGAGTACTGTGAAGAAAAACTTGAGTGGCCATTTCCCACTCAGTCCTCCCTTCAGAATAGGTTGTAATAGTTAGTGACATTTGGCTTTCTTGAATGAGCTACTTGTAGAGGCCATAATGTAGACTTTTGTTGAAATAAAAACCTGAAGGCCGGGCGGGGTGGCTCACGCCTGTAATCCTAGCACTCTGGGAGGCTGAGGCGGGCGGATCGCTCGACGTCAGGAGTTCGAAACCAGCATGAGCAAGAGTGAGACCCGGTCTCTACTAAAAATAGAAAGAAATTAATCGGCCAACTAAAAATATATACAAAAATTTGGCTGGACATGGTGGCGCATGCCTGTAGTCCCAGCTACTCGGGAGGCTGAGGCAGAAGATCGCTTGAGCCCAGGAGTTTGAGGTTGCTGTGAGCTAGGCTGACGCCACGGCACTCACTCTAGCCCGGGCAGCAGAGCAAGACTCTGTCTCCAAAAAAAAGAAAAAAGAAATAAAAACCTGAAAGATGACTTTTCAGCAATTAATTGTTTAAAATGTCTAGGAGACCAGAAAATATTTCTGATTTCTTCTTTGAAAATCAGAGCAAAAAATGATAGTTCACATTATTGTTGCCTGTATTTCCTTCCCTGTTTAGATCTAGCTGTTTTTTAAAGCAATTGACTTTCTCATGATGACTCTGCATTCTTAGGAAACACATGGAGGTTCTTAATTACCGTATACTAGTTAAATATAGACAGTTCCTATCTGTGAGAAACAACCTGTCTATCTTTGTTCATGTCACATTTTCTAGATTGAGGCTTTCAAAGTAAATTGGTGTGCTTCTATGCCAAGTAGTCAGCCCTGTCTGTCTGTGGATTCAGCCCACCACAGATGAAAAATACAGTTAGGCCTAGGATGGTTGCATCTGTATTGAACATGTACGTATTTTTTTTCTTATTATTCTCTAAGCAGTTTTCTGTCATCTGTTGACCTTTAGTCTTTCCCCTACATTCTTTTTCCCTTTCTCGTACAACACTGCACTGTCCTTTTCCTGCTTAAAGCTGCCCTTCTTCTTCTGTGCTTTCTTGGGTGGTTTTTTGTTTTTATTAGAGACCAGTATCTCCATTCATTCATATGATGAAACCAGAAACCTAGGAATCATGAAGGAGCGGCACTTCCTTTATTTATCTCATGTTTCACACCCTTTATTTATCTCATGTTTCACACCTAATCAGTCTCGAAAGCCTATTGATTTTACTACTTGAGTTAGTGGTTCTTAAATTTCAAGGGGTGGGGATTGATGACAGCTCTAAGGTCCTAGTGAAAGGTGTAAACTGTCTCCTCAGAAAATGTAAGCACACGCACATTGTTCGTGGCAGTTTTAAGGAATCACAATAGAGACTATTTCTCACACTTCTCTGCTTTAATGGCCACTGCCTTAGTTTAAGCTGGAATTATTTTCTTCAGGGCTATTTCAGTGGATTTCCAACAGGTTGTCTTGCCTTTTGTTCTCCTACCACAAGCCCTCTCTGCTCTTCCTTACGGCCCTCCCTTAACCCATCTTGCATCTGATACCAGAGTGATTTCATAAGTGAACAGTTTTCCAGGTACATTAATATTCAAATATTTCAGTGGTTTCCTCTTGTGCATAGGATAGATTCTTACCTACTTGTTGCATATCAGAGCTTTGCATCATATGAGACCTGCCCACCTCCTCTTTCCTTATATTCTAGCAATACCATGGTGCTTAGTTTCCCAGACCTTTCGTGTATGTCATGTCTCTGTGCCTTAGCCTATGCTGTTTCCTCTGTCTGGAATGCGGCTCCTTCTCTCATCTGCCTAGGAACTCTGTACTCTTACTCATCTTTTAGACACCTGATTAAGTTTCAAAACCTGTCAAGTTTTTGCTCATCTCAGCAAAGAGTTAATCATGTCTACCTTTGTTTTTGCTTGTGTATGATTGCCCACGCTACACAATACTATATTTTTATTTCTTTTATTTTTGGGGGTTTTTTGTGGGAGAGTCTCACTCTGTTGCTCAGGCCAGAGTGCCGTGGCATCAGCCTAGCTCACAGTGACCTCCAACTTCTGGGCTCAAGCAATCCTTCTGCCTCAGCCTCCCGAGTAGCTGGGACTACAGGCATGTGCCACCATGCCCAGCTAATTTTTTATATATGTATTTTTAGTTGTCCAGCTAATTTCTTTCTATTTTTTTTTTAGTAGAAACGGGGTCTTGCTCTTGCTTAGGCTGGTTTCAAACTCCTAACCTTGAGCGATCCTCCCACCTCGGCCTCCCAGAGTGCTAGGATTATAGGCGTGAGCTACTGCACCTGGCCCTACACAGTACTATAAACATTTTTTTATAGATTTATATTCCTTACTAGCTGGAAAGCTCCTTTATGGTGGGGACTGTGTCTTATAATTTTTACATCTTCAATACCTGTCCCATCACCCGATGTGTAGTTTTGGAGAGTGGTGCTGAAAATTTTTTCTCTTAAATATTTTAAGCAATCTTCCTATATTTTAACTTACCCTGTTATCATTCACAAGCCATGAACAAAGGCAAACAAGTCCAGACCTTATAGGAGTTATTTCAAATGTCAGTTAAATGGAGTACAAACTCAATTCAGCTAAAATTTATTGAAACCTTGGTTTATGTAAGTCTCTCTTACAGGGTAGGGTGTTAGGGATCTTTTTGTTCAGTGAGGAAGAAGACAGCTATTTACATAATTGTAGCTTTAATTTTCTTTGGAATAGCGTTCTGTAGTTTTTACTGAGTGGTTTCCTACTTCATTTGTTGTTCCTCACCATCTTAAGAAGTTGGAAGATTCTTCGCATTTATTCTTCCCTGTGCCTTGAAAGTTCTGCTTTCATGTCTTTGAACCCCTAGCTTCTCTGCATTCTTTAGGTCTCTGCTTAAAGGTCCTTTTTTCCAGAAACCTGCCCTGATCCCTTACCTAAAGTTGTAGCCACCCTTGCTCTAGCCTTAGGTTAGTCTCTTTTTCTCTTATATCATCCTGTTTGTTTCCTTCATAGCTCTTACTACAGTCTGTGATTATCTTGTTTATTTGTTCACTTGTTTATTGTCTGTCTCTTTTGAAATGTGTTCTGTGTGAGAGCAGGGACCTTACCTGTCTGCCTCTATCCCTACTTAGTGCAGTGTCTGCAGTGTGGTGGGTACTCGGTAAATATTGTCGTACAAATGAATGAATGATTGTTATTCCTGTTTTACAAACAAAAGAAACCTGACTCCAAGTATATGACTATTCAATTATCAATACTTGGAGTATTGAACTCCAAGTTCAGTCAAGATGAAAATCTGGATTTATTCAACGGAGAAACTGTGAATTAGTCATTTATTGAGATCCTTCTCTGTGCAAGGGACTGTATTAAGTACTGGGTACGTAGAGACAAGTAAGACAGTGGCTGTACTTGCATTTAGCACAGTTTCTACGTGGTAGGTACTTAATAATTATACAGTAAAAATTTGGTAGTTTTTATAGTAATTAATAATTGCATAGTAAAAAATCAAAAAATTGTTTAACAATAGGAAATTGATCAGATTTCTTCTTTCAGAAATGTTTAGTAGGCACTTAATGATAAAAATCAGAAAGGGGATTGATGGGAAAGGTACAAGAGCAAACTTTCTGGGATGATGGAAATAACTTCAGGTTTTAGGTGGTTTGTTTATAATCCCATAATAGTTTCAAAACTCATCAAACTGAGCACTTAACACAAAGCTCAACAAACTGAACTGTAAATTATAGCTCAGTAAAAGGTAAATTGAATAAATTGAGCCAGGCATTATTTAGGCACTGGAGACACAGTGGTGACTCAGACAAATAAGGTCCCTGTCCTGGTATATCTTACATTGTGATTAGGGGACATGATAGGTAGATACAGCCATTAAAATTCATGCTTCAGAACGGTATTAAGGAATTGGGAAAATGATATAAAAATCTGATATACTATTAAGTGAAAAGGTAGGATATGGACTGTATATGTAATATAGTCTCTCTTTTGTTTTTTGTCTTTTTTTATTTTTTTTTTAAGAGACAAGATCTTGCTTTGTTGCCCAGGCTGGAGTGTGGTGGTGATTATAACTCACTGCAACCTTGAACTCCAGAGCTCAAGTGATCCTCCTTCCTCAACTTCCTGAGTAGCTGGGACTACAGGCATGTGCCACCATGCCTGGCTAATTTTTAAAAATTTTCTGTGGAGAGGAGGTCTTGCTGTGTTGCCCAGGCTGGTGTCAAACTCCTGGCCTCAAGCATTCCTGTCTTAGCCTCCCAAAGTGCTGAGATTGCACGTGTGAGCCACCGTGCCCAGCCTACAGCCTTTTTTTTTTTTAAGCATTTATGGTATGTGTACTTATATCCCTCCCCCCAAAAAAGACATAAATACACCAAAATGTTATCTTTTGCTAGTAGAATTGTAAGTAGCTGTATTTTTATACTTTTCTAGATTTTTCAAATTTTATATAATGTTATTTATAATTCTAAAATAAAAGTAAATGTATGCTGTGTTCAATATATTTATTTTATACATTATTTATAGTTAGGTAATATTTTCCCCTTCAAAGTATCTAAAATATCTGTAATGGCTAAACATATATCAAACAAGTTCATAGGAAATAGCCTGTCTTAAAAGATTTTTTAAAATTTCTTGCTTGATTTTCTGTATTTTATATTTCTTCACTAGAAATCAGCCTTAATTTACCGAAAGACAAATATTGCATGTATTCACTCTCATGTGAGAGGCAAAAAAGTGGATCTCATGGAAGTGGAGAGCAGAATGGTAGTTAGAAGAGGCTGGGAAGGCTGGTGGTAGGAGAATGAAAAGAGGTCGGTCAGTGGGTACAAAAATATAGTTAGAAGGAATAAGTTCTAGTGTTCAGTAGCATAGTAGGGTGACTACAGTTATCAATAATTTATTGTGTATTTCAAAATAGTTAGAAAAGAAGATTTGGAATGTTCTTAACACAAAGAAATGATGAATGTTTGAGGGGATGGATATCCCATTACCCTGATTTGATCATTATACATTGTATGCATGTATCAAAATATCTCATGTACCCCATAAATATGTATAATTATTATGTATCAATAAAAAAATCAGCCTTAATAAATATACTTAAAGTGATTGAATTGAGCTTTACAGGCTATATCGCTTTCATTTATAAATTTTTTCATTAGTTTAATTATAATTGGTCATCTTTAAAAAAATAGATTGCACTAAGACTTTTATAAGTTATTACTTTGTTGGAGGGGGTAATAGTATCTCTCATTATTGTGTTTTTTTAGAGTGGTGTGAGTCTAAAGTTAAAATTTTTATCTCTACATTTCTATTCATTTGTTTTGGTAATTTGACTTCTTGTGACTTTTTAACATTGTAATGTGTAGAATAACACTATGTTACTCTCCACTGAACAAACATCGAATGACTGTTATTTCAAGGTACATACTGGATGCTGGGGCCAAATCAAGCTAAGACATTCATTGCCTGATCTAGAAGATAAGTGTAAATACAAGTTACAGAATAATGTGGGGAGTAGGAAAGTGACTGACATTTGTGCTTACTCATTCGTTCATTAAGTCACTCATTGAACATTGATGAGCCGTCTACTTGTGCCAGGAAGAGTAGAACACAGCCCCCTTCCTTCACAGCCCTATGGAATAGACAACTTTGGAAACAAATAATTTTACAGTAGTGTGACAGCAGAAACATGAGGAAGGGGGGTTGGAAGCACAGGAGGAAGTGATTAATTCTGCTTTATGAAATTGAGGAAGACTTCAAGAAGAAGTAATATTCTACCCGAGTCTTTTGAAGGGTCCATACAAATTAGTTAGATAAACCAGAGGTAGAAAAAGCATTGCAGATAGAAGGAACTCCAAAGAACTGGCTGCTCCTAGGCAAAAGCTTTGACTGGCTTCAGGTACATGAGAAGGGGATGTTTGGAGGAGCTGGAGCTGGAAGGGTGGCCCTGCCGTGCTACGGAGACCATCACAGAGCCCGTGATCTATAGCAGCAATGTGCAGTAAACTTTGTGGTAATGGGACTGTTCTCTGTACTGTGGAATACGGCAGCCACTAGCCACAGGTGGCTATCGAGCCCCTGAAAGGTGACCAGTATGTCTTAGGAATGGAATTTTGACTTTTACCGAATTTTTTTACATGTAAATAGCCACATGTGTGTATTAATCATGTTTTTTAGTTTCTGTATTTTATGATGCTTTGATATCTTTGGGGCCTTGCTGGCTGTGGAGAAGCTGCTCTTCCCAGGACTAGCTAATTTAATTTCTAGAGATATTAAACGACTTGCCTGTGAACAGGCCTTTCATATTGCAAACCAACCAATCCAAAGCCCATAACCCCAACTACCTCCTCTATTTCCTCTATCTAACTCTTACACACCAAGCCAGCGTTTCTCCAGCTCTAAATCACCCCAGGGGTAGGTACCCAGTAACTAGGGACCAGCCCTTTATTTAGTTCGGAGTCCACTGAAATTATTCAAGCTAGCCAGCACTAAACTGTTCACCTTTCCCTGCCTTGCCTTTTCCGTGGTAACCACAATAAAGGCCTGTGTTCATGATTTTCTATCACCTCTTTCTTCCTCTTAACCAACGTGGTACTCCCCCATATGGCCCTGTGTTGCCTGGTGTACCCCCGCCTCTTGAGAACTATAAATAATAAACTCTCCTTTTGAGGCGGTTGTCTATCATCCTATTGTACCTGATTAAAAGAAAAGCTTGGGTACATGTCTAAACAATGGCTAGGGACTCCCATATTAAATACCACAGATCTGTACATAGACCCCTTCTCCCCTAAGAAACAGTTCTGTGTCATCTCCAGAACTTTAATTCATTCAGAGACTCTATATGAAGTGTCTCCACTTTGTTTATGAGAATATAACAGCCAACATGACAGAGGGTCCTTATCCTTACAGTGTTTCTTTTCATTCTGATGACTAGAAGATTACACCTCCAAAGATTTCTACCCAATAGCACGGTCAAGTTGAGTAGGCAAAATATTTTTTCAAAGGAGTTAGTGCTACTTCCTCACCAATCTCCATAATCTCTTAATAAAAATGGCCATTTATTGTGTATCATCTCTGTGCCTGGCACTCTTATAGGTGCTATGTCTCTGGGATATAAATAGATTGTTTCATTTAGATCTCCTTGCACAGTGGTGTATCAAAAATAATTTCATTTTGAAAGAGTTAGTATTAACGCTTTCTTCCAGTAGTTAAATAGTAAGAACAATTATCTCATGAGAGTAGTGTTACCAAGAGAGCAACAGATTAAATTTTAGATCTGTGGATTTGATTCATGATAATTGACAACAGACTTTGGATGTAGACTGTCCTAGACTAAATCTGCACATTTAAAATGGAAACAGTAATGATACCTACTTACTACAGTTGTGCTCACAGCATAGTTTAAGAGTACATATTCATTTAATAGACTATGCTACAAGTACAACTGTACTATCTCATTTAACACTATGTTAGCTCAAACAACTGCATTTGGTAGGTATCAGTATTATTCCCATTTTATATTTATTTTTAACATTTATTTTTAACATTTTATATTTATTTTTAACATTTATTGTGCATTCTTTGGCACATTCCTGTTTTTCTCTTTCTCTCAACTAAGCTATTTCTACATAGTGCCTAGCAAGGTATTAGGAATGCACTCAGTGAAAGACGTAAAATGGTAACTCTTTAAGAACAGAAAGGATTCCCTACAGAGCCCAGCAGAGGCAGGGCACTAGCAGATGTTTGGTAAATGTTGAAATGTTTATCTTGGTTTCCTGGAGTGTTTGTCTCCATGGGTATAGGGACCATTTCATGGATATCACTTAGATTCTCTGTCCTCCTAAGACAGACTGAGTACCATAAAAGGCTTTTACTGAATGGTTGTGGAATGAGATGTATCTGAACATTAGAAAGTTAAGTATGTGAAAGTTTCAATTTGTTCTTTAAAATAGTAGCTTTTACACAACATTTCCGTGTTCTTTAAGAACAGTTACCAAAAAATGTAAATTAAAGCATTGAAGACAAGTTCTGTCTGAAATTATAAATCAATGGTAAAAATCTTACAGGTATTCTGTTGGATGAATTTGACATGATATTAAGGAGAAAAGAGTGAAAATGGTTTCTAAACCTGTGCACTACATCACACCTTGAAGTTTGTTTATAATTATAGTGATCATAATTCCTGAAATGTAGACAAACACAAATAGACTTGCTGTGGATTATAAGATAGGATATTTGAAGTTTCAGAAAATTTAGGTTTCTGGTTTTACAAGTCTCAAATTAGCCCATAGATAAGGTGGTCCTAGGTAGAGCTGGCTTGATTGTGTTATTTACTCATAGCTTTACAAATAAGTTAAAGAAGGAATTAATGTGAGAAGTAATAGATAAATAAACGCAAGGAGGAAACCAGACATGCTGTTGTAAGTTCTTTTACAGGAGCACTGCAGATTCTAACAACTCTGTACGTGTTTAGTTTCAGAATGGCTTCGGCTACTACCTTTCCTTGGTGTACTTGCACTACTCGGCTACCTTGCGGTCCGTCCATTCCTCCCGAAGAAAAAACAGCAAAAGGATAGCTTGATTAATCTTAAAATACAAAAGGAAAATCCAAA
>CAUYRT010023263.1:0-12897 GCA_963574885.1 Lepilemur ruficaudatus
TGGAGCTTAGCCACCATCTTCCCCTACCCTGATGTCCCTCTCGGTCACTTTCCGTCACCGGCCCCACCCTTCTCCTGGGCTGCACCTTCCCACGTCCCACACTGTGTTCCGAGCTGAGCCCCATCTCCCTCCCTCACCACAGACCCAGGGTGCTGACTGTGCCTTCAGGATCGTTCCCCACTTGCAAGTCTCCCTGCTGGTTTTGGACAGTCATTGGGTAACTCACGTATCACTCATGTCCGGTAATTGTCATTGAATATTTTTAACTGCTCTGCCATTACTCGCTATAAGCTAGACCCCCTGTCTTTGAGTGGTCGTTTCTTCTCCAGCTATCTAACCACACTGCTCCCTTTTGGACTCGGCCCCTTCGTATGTGAGTGTTGGGGTCTCCACGTGGCACCTTCTCCCTGTCTCCCGCAGCCTCCTCTCCCCAAGGAGAGACATTCCTTATCTGAAGAGAAGCTGCCGCAGATGATCAGCTCATTTACCGTCCTCCTCACTGGGAACGCCTGGACTTCCTGGGCCATGTAGTCACGTCTCTGTGCAGCAGCCCCATGGCAGAGCCACACGCCCTCGACTGGAGTTGTGTAAGTGGAGGAGGAGGCCGGACTCCTGCAGTAGGAATCACATAGCGACAGGGCGTGGGGAGTTCTCGGAAAGGGAGCACCCTGGAAAGTCCTCGGTGGATGAAGGCAGATAGAGTCAAGCCAGGGAGCCAGGAGGACACCTCGCTGGCCCCAGGTGGGGCTGTGTGCCCTCCTTTCTATTCTTCCTCATCAGCTTGTAGGAGCCCATGTTTATCGAGTGCTTGCTACGTGCTAGGTAGGGACTGCCCTAAGCCATAATCCTCACAACACACCTTCAAGTGTAGATGCCATTATTAACCCATTGTAAGCTGGATGAATGGAGGCTCAGAGAGGTTGTGGTCACACAGCTAGAAAGTGGTGGAGCTGGGGTTTGAACTCGGGCTGTCACTCCAGCAATACCACGATACAGGACACACTGAGGATGAGGTAAGTGTAGCACCACCAGGAGGCGCACGGTGCCACAGAAGCAGAAGGGAAAGTGCCCAACTCCGTGTGATGGGGAATGGGGCGGCAAAGTCCCTCAAGGGGACTTAGTGGAGGAGGCGAGACCTGAGCTGGCTCTGGAATGCTGAGTGGGACTTCCCCAGGGAATGCAGGCGGGGGTCGGGAGGTGAGCAGACGGGCCAGCAAATGAGGAGACACAGGACGTGCAGATCCTGGTGCCTTGGAGGGGATGAGGTTCAAACACAGCCGAGCAACAGCGTCTCCACCTTCCTCCACCTTCACGCCGTGCACAGAATATTCCAGATGCAGCAAAACCCAAGGCCAGCCTGCTGACAGCTGAGAAGCAGACTCCAGCTCTGTCCTCGGCATCTTTACGTAATCACCACGGACAGTGATTAAATTAAGTGCCTGCGAGGCAGGCGCTGCTCTAAGAACTTCACAAATCCTAAGCTTGTGGTTTAATCCTCACACTGACCTTATGAGAGACGCACTGCAGTGTCTCCGTCGTATAGCAGAGAAACTGTCATAACAGTGCTCAGCACCTAACCCAGGGCCACACGGCTAGAGAGTGGGAGCCAGAATTCAAGCCCAGGCCAGTCTGCTCCCTTCTCTGCTCTTTCGGCCACCACCTGCATCGCCGCTGTGCTTCCCGACGTTCACTGTGTAGAGGGCTCTGGGTCCCATCCCGTTCCTTGGCTTTCATTCTGTGTCTCAGTGTGTTCTTCCTTGGTCTCCAGGCAGCGTGGGGAATGAGATCCAGAAACCTGGCTGGGAGCGGAGGTGTGAGGCAGAGGACGCAGGCTTGGGGACATTGGGTCCCCTGTGCCCTCTACTCCGGCCACGTTGTTTTGTCGAGGCAGAGCATTCAGGCCTCAGAGGCTTCCATACAGACGTCACTCAGTAGCTGTGTGGTGAGCAGACTCTGTGTGCCAAGCACCGTGCCGCAACCTGGGGGACTTGGTCCCTGCCCCCCTAGAGCTTGCGGTCCAGATGGAGACAGAGGACACAGTGTGCGGGCCAATAATAGACCTGGTGGTGGCAGACAGGGACACGGCCTGTGAAGAAAGGAGTGGCAAAGGGGCCTGAGAAGGCAGCGCAGCTGCCACAGTGGGTGGTGAGAGAGGCCTCTCTGGAAGCCATGCGGCCCTGGGAGGAGGCAGAGGAAAACACAGCACGGGCAGCGAGAGCAAAGGCCCTGAGGCAGGCGCGAGTTTGGCCAGTGGCGCAGGGCAGAGAGTGAGGAGGAAGGTTGTGAGAAGTGAGGTCAGATCCTTCTGGATGGGACAAGTGTGGCTGCCACCCCACATGTGTTTGCGACTCCACAGCTCTTCTACCCTAGCCAGTCTCCACCTCACAGAGGCTGGGAGACAAGGGAATGAGCCGGGCTTTGGAGTCGGTGCCACTACTAGCTTGTCAGGGGCTCCACTTCTCTGGGCCTCAATGTGCCAACTTGTAACATGGGAGGAAAATGCCCTGCCAGCAAGATGACTGAGCGCGAGAGAAGGAAGGTGAATCAAGGGCCTGGCGTCGGGCTGGGCCTATACTTAGTGTAAGGAGACAGTGAACAGGACTACGCTCACCGCCTGTCGCGTTCCCAGGTGCTGCGAGTCCCAGGTGGCACCCTGCCTCCAGGTGGGAGAGTGCGGCCAGCACGTGCGCCGCTCCCTGTCTTTGACGGCGCCCCGTTAGTCTGTTCTCTGGTTTGCCCCTTCACGGTGATGCGAGATCCTTGTCTTCCCCACTTCCCACCCGTGGTTCCTGAATCCCCCCCCCACCCAGTTCTGCTCTAGGAAGGTGGAGGGGAAGGGAGCTTTCCAGGAGCAAGTTCTTTCTGGCCTCTCTACCAAATACTTCCCTCTCTCATTCCCAAACATGGGCCCATCTCCTCCTCAGTATCGTGGCCATGCCACAGTTCTTGCAAGTATTTTCCCATTTTTGAGCCTTGCCATAGAACCCAGAATGTCACCCCCTCCAGGAAGACTTCCCAGAACTCCACCGCCTGACTCCCGTTTGCTGTGATGTTGCCACACCGGCCACACCCCGTTCGCTGCCTGTTCCTTGCCCATGTGCTCACTCGCGTCCCTCACTCGTCATGCTGCGAGATGCCCCCACCCAGCCTCAGCACGGTGGCTGCCTAATAATGACGATAATATTATAACACCCAACATTTTCTGGGCATCACGTACCAGATAATCTTCTGTTCGCCCACATGATTTTGTTTAATCACAACAGCTTTAAGAAATAGGATCCGAGAGGTTAAAAACATGTCCAAAGTCGATGAGTGGCAGAACCAGAGTTTGAACTCAGTCTGTATGACTTTAGACCTATTGCTTGTGACATCTAAATATTTGATGAATCAATGCGTTTAATTTTAAGGCCACTAAAAACATTTTTGTTGCCTTGACAATTGTAGTTGGATGTGTCAGTCCATTGTGAGCTCGGTTAGGATGAGTCCAGTTTCCAAGATCAAAGCCGAGGGCTCTGATGCTCGTCTGGGAGACACCAGCCTGGGAGGTGTGTGCAGCCAGCCTGCCTGTGCTGCACCCCAGTGGTGGTCTCCAGCCCCAGGACTCACCGTCTGCAGCTTCCTCCAGCTCTTCATGCCAGGGCGTGGGCTTTCTGGAGATGCTGTGAACTAGAGAAAAACAGCGTCACCGGTTCTTGTTAAGACACCAATTTCCTGCCCTCTCTAGGACCCAGCTTAGGCTTCGCGCCCAGGTGGCACTTATGGAGTACCTAGTACATGCCAGGTCTTGCGCTGGGTGCTTGGAACACGTTTGAACAAGACCCTGAAGAACCTCACAACTTAGAGTGGCCCTGCCCAGTGCAGTGGCCACCAGCTGCAGGTGTTTACTTGAATTTGAACAACCGAAATTAACTGCAATGAAAACCTCAGTTCCTTAGTCACACTAGCCGCATTTCAAGTGCTCAGAAGCCCCGTGTGCTTAATGGCTGCAGTTTGACCACCGCACAGATACAGAACATTTTCGTCATTAAGGAATGTTCTCTTGGGCAGTGCTACCCACAGGGAAGGCAAACATGCCAGGCAGCCGGACCAGGCTAACCAGAGGGGCCCACACCCAGGGGAACACGTGGTAATGGGACCGGGATCCTTCACCTTTCAGCTCACAACTCCTGCTGTACTAGAGAAAGGGAGGTGACGAGACAGGCAGACTCCCAGGTTCCTGAGCTTTCCTTTCGCGTGTGGGGACAGACAGGCAAGTGTGACCCAGTGGAGAGCAAGGGCGCAGGGTGTGGGTGGGTCTGACAGGGGGCATGCGCCAGCAGCGCCTGTCGGGAGATCTGGAGCGGGGTTCTGGGTGGAGGGGCAGTGTGGTGCGTGCTGTGGGGCGAAGGCGCACGTGAGCGTGCCGAGCTGTGCTCAGGTGGAGGCAGCTGGGCGCAGGGCCGTAGGAAAGGAGCAGAGGTCAGGAGAGACCTGGGGTCTCCTGCTGTTTACCGCAAACTCCTGCCAGTAACGATACTCCGGAGCACAGGCTCCTGATACGTGTGTGTTTACCGAGTCTCTAAGTAGCCTTGTCAGTGTACTAGTGAAGCATCGCTTCTGTCTTTGTAGATGAAAGTGATCAATGCGGGTTCTACCATTTCCTCACTTTACCCCGTGGATCCCGTGCCCAGGGACATGGGCTGGGTGAACACACTTTCCTAGACAGCGTGGAGGTGTCCTGCAGGGAACCTGGGCCACGTGCTGCCTGTGGCTGAGAAGGACACTGTGGAGTCACACAGGGTGGGGCACGACGCAGGCTCACCTGCTTTCCACCTGGAGAGAGTGCGGCTCCTGCCAGGGAAGCAGGCGGGAGGCAGTCCGGCGTGTGGCTCTGAGGCCCCATGTGAGGCCCAGCGGCATCTGGGGGAAGTGGACGTGAGGGGACCTGGCGAAACCTCCCGCAGAGTGTGCACCACCAGGAGAGTGGAGCGTGGGGCGCTTCTTCCGGGGAGGACCATAGCCCAGAGGTCCTAAGGCCACACGAGAAGCCTGGGGAAAATAAATACAAAACTTTAGTTTATTAAAAACAAACCAAAGTACAAACAAAAAAACATAAAAACCCATTAAAATATAATTATTTGAAAAGAAAAATTATAGAAAGCCAACCTGCTTTTCTTCCTACAACAAAATTATTGAATAGTGATGTGCATGCATTTTAATATAGCTAATATTTCTTAGGTGATATCAATCCTAGCATCTGGGGAAGGGGGTGGGGTGTGAGAGGGGTCTTCTCCTTCCCTGGCACCCAGGACCCTGCCCCACCACCTCGCTGCTCCTGGCTGCTCCTTCCTGGGCACCCTCCTTGCCCTTGCCCTCCCTGCCTCCCTCTGAGCCTGTCACTATTGCACAGGGATCCCTGTGAAACTGTAGAGTGTCTGGTGTGCAGCTCTGTGAGGTCCAGTTCCCCACGATCTGCTCTGATGAGCCTCGTCTGGGATCCCCTCTGTTCTGGTGTCATGCAGTGGCCGTGCACCCCTCGGTCTAGTCCCGCACCCTCTCAGTGCCCTCTAGCCACTGGCGTCTCCGGACCTTCTGCTGTTCCAGGCAACGGCATTCCCAAGGTGTTCCCTGTGGGGCAGATCCCACTCCGCCGCCCGTTCTCCTGTCTCAGTCCCTCCGGCCCTGCTCCCACCCTCAGGATCTCATTTCGCTCCTGCCCCTTCCAGCTCTCCACCCACCTGCCAGCTCCTCAGACCTGCCTGGTCACACAGCTGCCCCTGCAGACCCCAGAACAAGGCCTGCCATCGGGGCAGACCCAGGAGGTAATGCACGTGTGACTGGACCTGGCCTTGGCCAGGCATTTCCTAAAAGGGATTTTAGAAGGAGTCAGAAGCTTCTCCCCTTTTCAAGCAGATGCACAGAATCAAAACCCTTTAGGTAGAAATCTGAAAAAGACAAACTAACTGCGGTTTGATGTGACATTTGGGCCAATGGGGTCTCAGTGTGATCATATAACCCTATGCTTATTAAGGAATTGGCGACTTGATTGCAAATTTTTAATTGCAGTGCAGGACACCTAATATAAAATGTCCTATTGCAGACACATGGTGAAGCGTGTGGTACGTGGTGTTAAGTGCAGCCTCACTGCGTGACGCCCTCTCCAGACCATTTTTACACCCACCAAAGACCCACCATGCAGCCCCCGCCCTCCAGCGTCGGGCAGCTACCATTTCACCTTTTGTGCCTGTGGAACTGACTGCTCTAGATACTTTATATAATATAGCTTGTCCCACCCCCAGCAAAAGTGGGTCTGGTACAGGGAAACGAGCCCCTGAACTCTGAAGCCTGTGCCTGCTGCTCCTCACCGTGCGCTTCATTCGCTTGCTCGTGCAGCACACGGTGGGGTCCCCGTTCTGATTGGGGCTGGGAGACACAGGGTTGTGTGTGTTAGCTGTGTGGGCATTTCCAAAGTTTTCTGAGTCCAGCGAGCTATTTCTTATTTCCTTGCTTCTGAGCTCCTGCTCCTTGGCCTGGAGGGCCCCCTCCCTCCACTTGTGGCCAAGCGTCTGGAGAACTTACTGATGCCCAATGTTTGCAGTGAGCTCACGTGTAATCTCCCTTCAAAAATCCTAACAGACTCTATAGCTTTATTTTTCCTTGTGCGATGCTCTACCCCAAGCCTGTAGTTACTTTGCTAAGTCTGTTATTTCTTACTGAAATTACTTGAGAACAATGAACAGATGCGATCCATCTCTGCATCACCTGCGCCACAGTGTAGACACAGGTGTGTTTGGTAAATGTTTTCTGGCTGGCCAGATGTCTGACCCGTTAGCACTGATGTTTTTCTTCTGCTCACATCATCGCATAAACCCTCAGTATCGTTCAGAAGCACAGACAGATTCCATCTCATGCCGGCTGCACTAGATCAGGATTGACCCAGGCCTGAGTCCCTTTCCCTATCCAGGAATACACAGCCCAATGAAATCCAAAGCTGGTTTGGTGAAAACAGTAACAAAATGGAAAAACTTCTAGCTACACTAATCCTGAAAAAAGAAAAAAAGAAAAAGAAGACACAAATGGCCAATATAATGAACACAAGTGGGAGATCACTATAGATCATGCAGACATCAAATGCACATTAGAAAATATTCTAAACACATTTTTTAAAAATTTGACAGCTTAAGACAAAATATATAACTTCTGGGAAGACATAAACTTCTAGAAATGAAAAAACAAAAAGAATTTGCATAGTCTTATATGCAAAAACGTTTAAAAATCTTTCAGTGTCCTGTTCCATCCCACCTGGGACCAGAATCATCCCTTGGTCCAGCCCATCCTCACGGTACACACTACTTGCTATCAGCCAGTCCGTAGCTACCTCAGACAGCAACTCGATGGTGGAGTGCAGAAGTGTGTGCGTTCAAGGAACGCTTACTTTACTTAATAGCCTCAAAGTTTAAAAAATTAAATTCGTAAATGAAAAACTTTCCACAACGTAACCCTCCCAGTTTAGGTGGCCTTTTTGATTAATCTCTCAAACATGTGCCGGAGTCTTCTTTTCTCTGTGAGAGACACATCCCAAGACTGCCAGTGGATTTCTGGAATCGTGAATAAAACTGAACCTGCTATGTACTTTGTATTGTCCTGTACACTCATACCTATGATAAAGTTTAGTTTATAAATTATCCATGGTAAGAGAGTAACAACACTAAGAATAAAATAGAACAAATATAACATTATGTCAATGTTGGGGAAAGATGATTGAGGAATTAAGGAGATACGGCTCATAAGATCAATACTTTATTGTATCGCCCAATATTGCTGTGTTAAAGACAGAAACAGGAGTTTGCAGGGTTTTGCCCTGAAGGAATATGTGAACTCCTTAGCTCTCATATCAAGGGCTGCCGCACCTTGGGAGGCTCTCAAAGCTCTGGTGTGGATGCATTCCATGAGGCTTCTCCCTCATCTCAGATCTGTGATGCCCCACCCCCATCTTGAAGAACAAGACAGGTAAATATTTGGCTCACAAGATGGGAGCCAGAGACAATGAATGCCCTTTGCCCAGGGATGCACCCCTGGGGTTATGAGCAATTTAGAATGTAGAGCTGGGCTTCCTGCCTTCTGCTATCTGTCCAAAATCCTCAATAACTAGATAAAAGAAATATAGAGCCACTATATCTATTTGTCACTCCTCTGTTGATTGATAGCTATCTCTTAGAACTTAGAAGTTAGTCTTTGGAAGATTTTGTAACCGTTTGTTCACTTAGACAGAATAGATTGGAACTTGTTAGAAGCCCTTTGAAAAAACTTTTAACCCTAACCAAAACTGTTGATATGTAAATCTGTTCCCATAGCAACCACATTACCTGTTATGTAAATCTGTTACCCTGGCAACTAATAATTGATATCTGGGACTATAAAAACCTATGTGAATCTAACCTCGAGGCTGCACTACTGACAGAGGGTAGTGTAGACTCCTGAGCACCCCCGCTTAATTTATTTATGTAAACCTATAAAACTGTACCTTCGTCTCTGTGTATTCTTTTATTCTGTCTGTCTGCTATTAATTTCTTATCCTCTGTGGCGACTACTGCCTAAGGGACCTGGCTTTCATGGGGGGAAGTAGCTGATCTCTCCCTGACCTGCTCCCCTCACGTCAAGATCGCTACTCTTGTGCTTTGAGGCTATTAAGTAAAGTAAGCGTTCCTTGAACGCACACACTTCTGCACTCCACCATCGAGCTGCTGTCTGGGGTAGCTACGGACTGGCTGATAAGCAAGTAGTGTGTACCGTGCGGATGGGCTGCACAAAGGGATGATTCTGGTCCCAGGTGGGATGGAGCAGGACACTGAAAGATTTCGTCACAATGACACACAATTTAAAACAGCATTTTTTTCATTTTGAGAACTTTCGATTTATATTTTCAGGCCAGGGTTGCCCATGGGTAACCGAAAGCGTGGAAAGTGCATCGTGGAGAAGAGGGTGCTGCTGTGTTGGAGAAAATGCCAATGCTTGACAAACTTCTTCAGAAAGCAGACGAGGAGGGAACATTTCCGAATTTATTTTATGACACACGCATTACATTGATAGCAGAGCCAGACAAACTACTGCAAGAACACTGAAGATCAGCTCCCCTCACAGACATGGATGCAAAGCTCCTTATGCACTGGTGTCAGACAATGCCCAGCGATGTCTGGAAAGAGCAGCGCTCCGCAACCCAGGCACCCGCCAGCCGCCACATTAGCAAATAGCCCAGGAAAGCTACTGGATCCCCTCTCGCACTTGGCAGACTGGGCGCGAAGGCAGGAGAGAGCTGCCGGGTTCCCTATGGGACATCTTTGTACCTCCCCTCTCGCACCACGGCTTGTCAGAACGGACCTTTCCAAGCGGGGCTTCTTGAGAAACACATTTAAAAACAAAACAAACGAAACCTTTTCATTTTGAAGCATCACATGTGTGCTTTCCTCACACAGATGACTCTCATTTATCACAAAATACAAATCTGTAACCATCACAGAAGTAAAGAAATAGGATATTGACGGCACCCCAGGGTCCTCTCTCCTGCCCCTCCTTAAACACTGCCCTGTCTTTCCTCCTCAGAGGTGACCACCCTCTTGACTTCCAACACCATAGATTACTTAGCTGTTCTTTCACGTTGCATACATGGAATCACACAGTATGCATGCTTTTGTGTGGGGCTTCTGTTGCTCAGTATTACGTTTGTGAAATTCACTTGCTACTGCGTGCAACTGTGGTTCTGTTTCTTCCCGTTGCCATGTGGCATTCCCTTCTGTGATGTGCCACCACTATGCATGCATTTAGTCCCGACGGACATTGTGTTGTTTCAATGTGGGCTATTAAAATAATGCCATCATGAGCATTTTTCAGATGTCTTTTGGTGCACATGTGCAAGCGTTTTGTGGGAAATAAACTTTAGAGTAGAGTTGCTGGATTATAGGAAATTCCTATGTTTGGTTTTAGTAGGTGATACAAAATTATTCTCCGAAAGAGCAGAACTGATTTACCCTTCCACCTGAGTTCCTGTTGCTTCGCATCCTTGCCAACACTTGGCAGTGCTGATTTTTTTAATTATAGTAACTCTGGTGTTTGTGTAATGGCGTGCGCTTATGGTTTAATTTGCATTTTCCGATTTTTTAATAAGACTGAACACTTTTTTGTT
Organism: Lepilemur ruficaudatus; assembly: GCA_963574885.1. Classification (NCBI taxonomy): domain Eukaryota; kingdom Metazoa; phylum Chordata; class Mammalia; order Primates; family Lepilemuridae; genus Lepilemur; species Lepilemur ruficaudatus. The sequence goes on from CAUYRT010023263.1 coordinate 10,160, forward strand.
TGTTTATTGGGATATCACGGTTTTTTTGACATGCCTGTTCCAAATTTCTTTCTTTCTTTCTTTCTTTTTTGTATTTTTTCAATTGGTTTGTTTTGTTTATCCATTTGTTGGAGTTCATAATATACTCTTGATATAAGTTCTTTTTACTTTCCATCTGTGTGACTTGCCTTTTTAGTCTCTTAATGGTGGCTTTTTGACACCAAAATTTAAATGTGTTGAATACATTAGTCTTTCCCTTAATCAGTAGTGCTTTCTTTATGCCATTGAAGACATCTTTTCCTAATTTTATTTTTCTATAGTACCTTCTAGATCAGTGCTGTCCAGTCAAAATAGGAACTAAGCCACCTATATACTTTAAAAATATCTAAAATTCACATTGAGAGGGCAAAAAGGTTCTACTTAGCTCAATATATCCAGAGTAGTATTGTTTCAGTATACAAAAATTGCTGTGATATTTCACAACTGTTTGGTTTTTTTTCCTACTAAGTGTTTAAAATCCTGGGAAGATTTTACCCTCATCGAATGCTCAATAGCCACACATGCAAAGGGCAATTCTGGATTTATTGTTTTTACCCTGTCACATTTATTCTGTGTTCCAACTGAAATTGATTTTTGAGTGTAGTGTGGGGTAGGAGTCTACTTCATCTCTTTTCCAAATGAGGATCCAATTGACCAAGTGTCAATTTATTAAAAAGACAGTCCTATCCCCGTGTTCTCTTATCCTACTTTTGTCCTAAAGAAAGTGTCCCCGTGTTTGTGAATCTATTTCTAGGATCTGTTCTGTGCCATTTGTCTGTTTGTGCTGTCAACAGCACTACACTATCACAACTGCCACAACTTTTGTAGTAAGTTCTGGTGTCTAGGAGGGAAGAATGTCTTCTTGGGAGAGTCTTTACTATTCTTGGCCCTTTGCATTTCCATATAAATTATAATCAGCTTGTCAAGTTCCTCCAAAAAACTGCTTTGAATTTGATTCTGTTGAATCTAGATATCAGTTTGAGAAGAGCACTAAAAAACAAAAATACCATCTGCTCATCTGATGTTCTCATCTGGGTAGGATCGGAGTATGTCTTGCCTTCTGGACTCTGCTGCCTTTCCCACTGTGGGGTAGAAGCCGCTGATGACTGACAGGCTCAACCCTGCAATGACAGCACAATGGAGGCCCCGCCCCATTGGCAGGAGACAGTCTTCCAAGGGCAGGAAGTCCCTCGAATGGTTCTGGAATCCCAGGTGGAAAAAAAATGGAGTCTGGGAGGAGCCAGACCTAAAAACCCACACAAACAAGAACAAACCTGTGTCCCCATCTATTTATAGCAGGGGCCTTGTGCCCTGTGTGGTCTCAGGGGTCACCTTTTCTTACACGCCCTCTAACTCAGGGCATATCAACACGAGTTACCCTTATTGCAAATAGATTAGATATTTTTCAAGACCACGTTCCATGGAGAAGCCAGTTACAAATGTAGAGGACCATGCAGGCTGGCTCACCAGGCAGGAGAGGGAAGGCACAGACTGTCTATAAAAACGAAATGGTTAAAGGTGTCTCTGGCATCTGAAGAGGATTCACAAGACAGGGATGAAGGTAAAATACAGACGGCAGAAAGATAACCAAGATGCGGTCATGGAAAAAGGGTCCCGTAACTCACCGAGGCTGAGTGTGGGTTTGCCGCCGTCTTGCGTTCCCTGTGTCCGCCAGATCAGGCTGCTGTGGATCCACAGTCCTGGCCATTCTGAGGGGCACCAGGGCTGTCCCAGGGGGAGGGAAACCACCTCTCCAGGATGAGATGGTGAACCAAGTCACCGGGTGTGGCTGGAGGTGGGTGGGTGGGTGGGTGGGGACTAGAGTGCAGGGGACTAGAAAGCAGGGCTGGGAGGAGGAGTGGGGGCAGAGAGAATGGAGCAAGGGTGGCAGGTAGTCCAGCAGCCATGGGGGCGGCAAATGGGTGAGGGTTTGGAAGAAAGAGAGGAAGAGCTGGGCATGGTGAGTTTCAAGGTGGGGTGGTGGGGAGGGAGGACCCGGCTCAGAGAGGGAAAGCAGGTAGGGCAGAAATCAGAAAAGCTTGGGTAGAACTGAAGCACAGACTGATCATGAGAGGAGTGAGGAGAAATGGGAGGAAAGAGGGTTGGATAACGGCAGTGGGGAGGAGAAGGAGATGGAGGCTGGGTTTTGAAAAGGTGGAGTGGAGCTAGTTTTCTTGTCATTTTTGAAATTGAGGTTGTATTTAGTCACTGGTAACAAGTCAGTGCCAGTGAGTGACTGAGCTGTGCCCAGAAGTGCCCAGCATTTGTCTCCCAGCCACCCCTGGCATCATCTCCTGACTGAATGCTCAAGTCTAGTGAGGAGGCACCACCAGCCGCAGACACGTTCCGTTTCTAGGTTTAAGAGTGATCACGGGAAGTGGCAAGGGGAAGAAATGGGGCTGTAATGTTACTGTCTGTCCTTAGTTTCCCAGGTAGCTGTGCCCTGCAGTAGGCAAAGATGACTGGAGGTTAGGATATAGTTAGGGGTTAGGGCCCAGCAGAGCGGTTCTGCAGCAGCAATTGGGAAAATGGTAAGAAGTCAGTGCCCCTGGCCCCTCAGCTTACTACACTTTTCAGGCCCCTTTACATCATTTATATCACTCCATGAAGAGAGATGCTCTATCAATTATACCAGTGAGGACACTGGAGACCAGAGAGGGAACTCCCACAGGCAGCCAGTGGGTGACAAAGCAGGTGGGACTACAATTGGGCCAAGAGGA
>CAUYRT010023265.1:0-34036 GCA_963574885.1 Lepilemur ruficaudatus
CAGCTACTCGGGAGGCTGAGGCAGAAGGATTGCTTGAGCCCAGGAGTTTGAGGTTGCTGTGAGCTAGGCTGATGCCACGGCACTCTACAGCCCGGGCAACAGAGTGAGACTCTGTCTAAAAAAAAAAAAAAAAAAAAAAAAGAATGGAAAAGCAAACACCACGTGTGCTCACAATCAAATTGGTACTAATTGATCGACACATATGGGAAGTAACATTCATAGGGTGTTGGGCAGGTGGGAGGGGGAGGAGGGCCTGGGTAAATCCGCACCTAATGAATGTGGTGTGAGCTCTCTGGGGGATGGGCACGTTTTTTGGGTGGTGCAAAGGCAATTTATGTAACCAAAGCATTTGTACTCCTGTAATACTCTGAAATAAAGAATAAAAATAAAAATATAACTAACTAACTAACTAAATAGAAGAAAATGCCAGTCTTTCCCTGATGGCACCTGCACAGGAGTGGCTATCCCAGGGGAGTGAGTGCCCAGCAGCCACCAGGGCAGATCTGGAAGGTCTCCTGGACTCCCCACCAGGGGGCTTCCTCCCCAGCCCTTTGATGTCCATGTAGCCACCAGCTCCCCCTCACCTGAGCCAGAGACAAAGAAAAAACCTGCCCTCATCCATTTTTGTGTTGAAGTTAAAGAGCTAAATTTTAGTCAAATCATCACCTAGAAAACGTACCCGCTGGCCACAATAAATCATTTTTGGGACCCAAGGACAGGATGCATTTGCTTTCATGTGGAGTGTACATAGTGATTATCTCAGAAGAGAAAAAAAGCCACCCTCCATTTCTTGAGAGGCTATAAGGGCCATTCAGCTGCAAAATGAATGCTTCCTCCTTCCGGCCCTCTCCTCTCAGAGGGAGACCAGGATGGCCCTGGGCCCAAGGAGAGGCTGCCAGGGAGCAGGCCCAGCAGCTGTGCACATCTGGAAGCCAGAGCCTCTGCCTCCCTCCTTCTGATCCTCAGCTCAGCCCAGCCCAACCCACACCCCGTCTCCTGTCTCCTCCTGGCAGGGCTGTACCTCCCCAACTGAACACTTGGTTCTTTGAAGTCAGAGACTCTCTTACATGAGAAAGGGAGAGAGGGTAGAACCAGTGTCTGGCAAGTACCCATCCTGTGCCAGACACCTTACCAGGTACTTTGCATTTGGTCTCTTCATTGTATCCAGTGAGCTGGGTGACATTATTCTCATTTTACGGTGAAGGAAACTGATACTCAGAGAGGTTGAGTAACTAGTCTAAAGTCACACAGCTAACAAGTGGCACAGCCAAGATAGAAACCATTGGATTCTTTCTGATTCCCAAAATCCTGCCTACTGTGTAGTTTCTTGACACTTTTGTACAGTGCTCTGTACGGAACAAGTAGGGAGGGGTCAGAGTTCGGATGGGGAGGCTGAAGGAGGAGAAGTGTGTTGGACTGGAAAGAGCAGTAGAGTAAGAGTCAGAAGTTCTCGGCTGAAGTCTTCGCTTCACTACTTTGAGAACCTCTCAACCTCTCTGAGCTTCAAATTTGTCACGTATATACTCTATATCACCAATGAAATTGTAGCATCTGCCCAGATCTGCCCACTGGATGGCAGGGGAGCCAAATGAGGTGGCGTCTGGCAGGATCAGAGCTGTGGTTGGGCCTTCGGGGTGGTTCCGCACCTCCTGGGCCTGACCTTGGCGCCTGCCCTCCCACCATGCCAAGACATTGCTCAACCAGGGTCAGGGCGAGGCTCCTGCTAAAAGGCAGCCCTGGACCAGGCTTGGGGTAGGGTGGGGCTGTGCAGGGGCCAGGAGGGGTTGGACGGCTGGATAACTTACAACCTGGTAAATATGGAGAGAGAAAATGTGCACATCTAAAGCTTAAGATAAGTGGCCAAGCATTAGTCAATTCTGTGGGACACCCTAGGAGGAGGGGGCATTTGCCAGTGAGAGCTGTTGTCATTCAGGGTCACAGCAACCCGGCTGGGCTGAGGGAGTTAATAGAGGAGGAAAGCCCCCAGCCTGGGTGGCAGAACCAGGATGGTGCTCTCTGACCCCAAAGCTCCTCCCTGTTGTAACGTAATGTCTTTAGTAAAGTAGAGGAGCTCTATTATCTTGGGACTGGAAAGCCGTCTAGTTCCATCCATTGTTGCACACTGTTCTTGAGCAGAGGTCACCCACCTAAGTCTTGAACACTTCCAGGCATGGGAAGCTCACTACCTATCGAGGCAGCTTCCTTTTCCATGTCAGGCAGCTCTAAGCATTAAGAGAGTCCTTCCTTTTAGGGAGTTCAAATGTGTCCCAATCTTGTGCTCGTCAGTCCTGAAAGATTCAGATAGACAGTGTGTCCTGCCCTCACTGGAAACAGCTGGGGGGGAATCTACCAGAGTTCGGCTCGGGTTTGGGGGGTAAATGACATGGGGCCAGATTTTCAGGTCACCTCGTGGCTTACCCCACTGATTTCTTTTTGAGGTCTGGGCAGCTCCTCCAGTTGCGGCCTTGGCATGGCTTCCTCCCTCTGGCCGAGTAGGGAGGAGTCTTTTCTTTCCCTGCCCGAACACTCATGCATCTGACCTCAGCATGAGGTCAGCCCCTTGGTAATGCAGGGTAGAAAGGTCAGACCTCCAGGGCCTGCAGACACGGCTCTGGCCCACAGTGTGTGCTGGTGCCTGACCCGGCCTCCCAGGCCTCCAGCCTCTGCCCACCACCCTGCAGAACTAACCTTGGCCCTGGCCAGCGGCCCCCGGCATTGCTGCCAGCCAGACCAGGAGCACGCTCACACATCCCCTCCGCCCTCTCCTCCCTTTTCTTATCCCTCCCAAAGCCAAGCAATTAATGATGAGGTTAATGCCATTAAAATAAAAAATAGGTGGTGGGAGTGTTCTGGATTAAAGGAGGCAAAAGGGAGACCACAACCAAATGTACCACATGAAGCTTTCATTGAATCCTAGTCCAAAAAATAAAATAGCTGTAAAAGACATTTTGGGGAAATTTAACTATGGGCTGGACTTAGTCAGTGTTGAGGAATTGTCGGTTTTCTTAGATGCGATAGATAACGGTGACGTGCTAAGGTAGGAGGTTGCCCTCCTGTGTAGCAAACGTGTGCTGAAGTAATAAAAAAATCAAGAGTCATGATCTCAGCAAGTTCCTTTCCAGTAAATCCACAGGAGAAGAAAGAGAGAGGCTGGGGGACAGAGGGGTGCAGCAGGTGCTCAGGGAGGCGAGGTGTGCTTCCCGAGGCTGGCGGGAGTCTGCATGCAGCCCAGAGCACAGACCCTGGCTCCGCGCTGCCTGCTCTGCACACACTCCTGTGGAGACCGCAGGCGTGGTGACGGTGACACAGAGCCATTGATTAGCAAAGCCCCTGACCTCCCTCCTCTGGCTGTTCCCAAGGCCCAGCAGGGAGAATCTCCATGGAGACCCAGCCCCAGCCTACCAGCCACGGGGACAGCCCGCCCAGGCTTGCTGAGAGCAAGCCCTCGGAGAGACTCCCCACTCTTCCCAGGAAGCCGGTCTGCCTCATGCTAGGGCCTGCCCAGGCTGGCCCCCGGGGACGTGCTCCCTGGGAGAACATGCCTGCTGACCCTGAGCCTGAGGGCTGCAGCCCCCCAGGACACAGCATCCGGTTCAGAAGTGCTAGCTGGGCTGTGGGGGGCAATGAGGGAGTGGGTATGGGGTCCTTGGAGAAGAATGCAATGTGCCCACCAGGAGCTTTGGCCATAAATGCCCCTTTACCCTGTCTGCGCCCTGCGGACTAGGGAGGAAAGGGGCAGAGAGTGGGAGTGACAGGAGCAGGGAAGGGAGAGACGGGGGCAGAGGGGAGGGGGAGAAGGTGAAGTCAGATGGGCAAACAGACACAGGGTGTCAGGTGGCTGAGGGCTACCCCAGGGGACCCAGGGAAGCGTGGGTGCTGCCTGTCAGGTCAGTGTGCCCTGTGCCAGGCGAGTCACGGGCAGCTTGGCATCAACTGCTCCCGAGTCCCTGGAGATGGTGGGGATTATCAGCTTCCTGTATATAGGAGCAGATGGAGGTGGCACAGAGAGGTTAGGTGGCTTGCTCAAGTTGCACAGCTAAGCTGCAGCAGGGGCGGGACTTGAATCTAGGTCTGCTGTGGCTCCCAGTCTGGTTCCTCCTGGTGCCCTTCTCCTCAGATCCGCCAGGGGACCCCTCAGTGAAGTGAGCGCTGGGTGGAGCACAGAGCCGGGCCACTCAGTCCAGAAATAGGCCTCACACAGACCAGCCCCGGTGCCCAGCCACGGGCCACGCAGGGGCCACAGAGACAACCTGTGATCCCTGCCCACCAGACTTGCGCTGCGAAGTGGCTCCCTGAGCCTTGGGTTCTAGAGAAGGCTGAGCTGTACCCCTCTGTCCCCACACTAGGCCAGGCTCCCTTCAAGGAGGGGCTGGGCCCGCCACCAGGCCAGGTGCCCAGCCGGTCTCCCCGCAGCCTCCAGGACCCATCAGGCTGCCCAGGAAAAGCACAAACGAGTCTTCCGTCCTGCTCGGGAGGCTCTGGTGTCACTCCCTGCCATCAGAGAGTGGAGAGCCTAGGACAAGGGCTAGAGGCCGAGGGAGAGGTCAGAGGTGAGTCAGGCCGTGACGGCGGAGGTTCAGCTGGGCAGAGAAGAGGGAAGACATCCCAGGCTGGACCTGCACCAGCAAGGACCAGGAGGCTGGAGGGGGCAAGCTCAACACCTCCTTTCTCTTCTGTGAAAACTGTGGAGTCTAGAATGTTCTGCCTGGAAGGGACGGCAATTCCCAGCATTCCCACCTTAGATTAAACTTTTGCCGGGTCCACAAACCACTCATACTATGTTGTTTCATACTGTATTTTTCTCTGAATCAGTTCACTTTTTTAAACTTAGCCTCATTAGCAATAGTATCTGTGAAATATGGATTTGGCATGCAAGTTATATTTTTTTCTAATGAAAATTAAACATATGACTATTCAAATTAAAACTTCTCCTCTGTACCATGTAGAGGAACTTTGAATGGCTACCTGGGACCCCACTTTGGGAATTGCACATCCCACGAGGAGGAGGAGGAGGACGCCTGGAGAGAGTAGGGGCTCTGCTGAGGTCACGCGGCCAGCAGTGGCCCACCAGGCTCCCGCCGGTGCTCCTGCCTGTCCAGTTTGACTGTATCAGGACGGCTGTGGGCAGAACTCAGCATGAGGGGACGGCAGGCAGGGAGGTAGGGAGGAGGGAGTGGAGGGAGACCAGCCCTCTAGGATGGCCTTGGGGAGCAGAGGCGAGGCAGAGGAGAGGAGGGCCGTTGGGGCCCAGAGAGCTGGAGGAGTTTTCCTTGGGATTCTCCTTACTGGATTCTGAACTTCTTCTTTCAATAAAGAGGCCTTTGTGGCTTAGCTCCTGGCTTGATTTAAATCAAATGCAAAGTTTTGTTTGCAGACAAATTCCCAGAGTTGGTTTCCTGATCCCGTGGTGGTGTTTCCTTTTGTTTTTCCTCCCCTGGGAGATTTCAGCGAAGAAATAAGCTTGTCTGTTTATCGGGTGGGAGACTCGGGGCACATCAAGAGATTTGGCAGGAAGGATAAGGGCAAAGCCTGCTGGGCCGGAAGCATATTCATTTCAAAAGCATTTATTGAGCCCCTGCTGTATGCCATGTCCCAGGCTGGGCGCTTGCATGAGATCCATGGTGCTTGGATGTGTGTCTGCCAGGAAGGCAGGACCCTGGGGTCACTGCAGTGGTGCCCATTTGTAGGGCTTCCCTGCAGGAGAACCATCCTACACAGAGCCGGACTCCACTGAGGGCTGCCATCTGCCCTCACGCACCCGCTGTGTGCGTCTGTGTTCCACTGGGCCGGGCTTTGGGCTGGTGTGCCCTAGGTGCCTGGGAAACATCTCGCTGGTTGGCTGGAGCCTGTGTTGTCAGTAGCAGGAAGGGAGGGGTGAGAACAGGGACTCTCAAACTTCAGTGTGCTGTTCTGTCTTACCCAGGGGGTAGGCAAAGAAACTGGATCAAAAGGCTGATTTCTGGGCCCCATCCCCAAAATATTGGATTCAGTAGGTTTGGACTGGGCTCAGCATTTCCAATAAATGACATAGGCGGCTCAGGGCCCTCCCCAACCCCAAGTGACTTTGATACAGGGTGATCTGTGGGCCACATGCTGATAAACTTTGCTCCAAAGGGTAGTCTGGCATAGGAAAGAGTCTCAGATTCCCAGTCAGAAGACCTGTGTTCATGGCCCTACTCAGCTGTGTTGCCTTAGATAAGTCACTTAACCTCTCTGTGCCTATTGATGATGATGATGGAGCTGGTGTGGTGATGATATATAGGGCTGAGGGATTTCTGGGGTGCGCTTGTGGATTAGAAACTCTGGAGAATCAGAGGAGGGGATAGTAGCGGGTGACGGTTTGCCTTATGCACAGAGGGACCTGCGCCCATTCCTGCCGGGTGTCGTTCTCAATCTTTGTGAACACCCAGCTTCTTCTGTCTGCACCTGCCACGCTGAGTTGAGCATAACTGCAGATGCTCAGGAGGCAGGCCGTACTTGTTGTGGGTTTGTTTTATCTGTCACATGGCACATTCCCTGATGGGGAAAGAGCCCTGCAGCCTTTCTGGAAGGCGGGGTTTGTGTGTGTGGAAGCCTCACACCAGTCTCTGCTCTTTCAGGGCTTTATCTAGCATGGGGCTGGGCACACAGTGGGCCCTGACTTCTTGGGGCTTCCTTCCCCTCGCCCCCTTCCTGCGGGCTGGCGCCAGGACCTGCCCACCCCCTGCATCCCCAAGGCACAGCTTCCCTCCCCCAGTGCCCAGCCCCGGCCCTTCCTGAAGCAATGCCCAGCCTGACCCTCGTCTGTCCTGGCCTCTCGCAGATGTCCTGGCGTCCGCAATACCGAAGCTCCAAGTTCCGGAACGTCTACGGGAAGGTGGCCAACCGGGAGCACTGCTTTGACGGGATCCCCATCACCAAGAATGTGCACGACAACCACTTCTGCGCTGTCAATGCCCGCTTCCTGGCCATTGTCACCGAGAGCGCGGGAGGCGGCTCCTTCCTTGTCATCCCCCTGGAGCAGGTAGGTGGCCCTGTACCTCCCTCACCCCAGCTGCAGCTCCAGGGCAGAGAGGAGACCTCTGGGCCCGTTTCCCTATTTCTTGCTGGTTTCTCCCTGGCCACCTTTTCCTTCCCCGTGAAACATCTGGTGGCTATACTTCCTTGGGCTTTTCCTGGGAGTCAACAGAAAAAGTGCAGGCCCAGAATCCAGGCGACCTGAGACCTCTTTCCAGAGTGTTCCCAAAGGTATGCACTTGGACAACGCATTTCCCCTGGTGCACGTGGGTTCTGTTACCCGAGGGACTGGAACACCCTCATCTCCAAGCCCAGGTCTAGCCCCACAATTCTGCCTCCTGGACATCCTTTTGGTTTGGAGGAGGAAGGGAGGAAGACCCATTGAGCATCTGCAAAAATGGTACACTCATTAAAAAAACTGCTCTCCACTGAGAGACTGGAAATAACTTACCTTCTTCCTCATCCCCACCTCCTATCTAAAGATTTCCCCCTTTCTGTGGCTGCTTACATGAATATAGCAGATTAAATCTGCAAAGCCTAGATCATGAAATTTTTAAGCTGTAGCCATTCAGGCGGAGTCCCCAGAGGCCCGTGGGAGGTCACGCGCCTCCGAGAAAGTGCTCGCTGTCAGTCCCACTTGTTTATGGCTGAGTTCCCCCTTCCTGGCCTGACTCATCCCCACTCCCACCCTCCGCCAAACCACCCAGGGGGAGGAGGAGGTGCATGTGGAAGGAAGCCTTGCTTCTCAAAATTCACTGTCAGCTGGTGGTGGAGAATGGATTTTTCCAGTCTCTCCTACCCGAAGTGGGGGAGCACATATTTGGAAAAGGCTTAGGCCAGACCCTCCTTTCCACCAAAGGGGGCAGCTGTGGTGGCACTAAGGACAGAGCTGGACATGCAGACAGGTCCAAGGAGCATGCACTTGGTGGCAGGAGGTCTGGACTCTGCCCTCTGACAGCCTGGGACCTCGGGCATGTTGCTTCACCTCTCTGCCCCTTATTTTCCTGTGATGGCAAAACCAGGATCATAATCCTCCTCTGCCTGCATCTCCCTTGTTGGCATTAGGTGGGGTGACAGACATGAACTCCTTGGGAGCCACACTCATGTTAAAGATGTTTGATTACTTTCTTGGGCAAGTCGTCGGCTCTGCTGGTTGACCTGGCAAAGGCCCATAGACGTTCTAACACGTTGGGAAGGATCCTCAAGTGTATCTTGCCCCCCTCCTGAACCAGATGGCCTCAGGTCTCTGTCGCTCAGCTCCACTGGTCTGGTCCACAGCAGGCCTGCAGATCCCAGGAACTCGTGGGCTGGTTCTTGCTGAGACTCAAGCCTGTTGCCAGCGCCCTGCGCTACTCCACTTTATGGCTTGCAAGTTTCAACAGTCAATGCCTCACACCATAGCAGAAATTAATTCTAGATGGATTCAAGTTCTAAGCATTAAAAAAAAAAAAAGAAAGAAAAGAAAAGCTACAGTGTCTTAGAGGATAATGGAGTGCATTTTTAAAATCATGCAGTAAGGAAAGGCTTCCTAAGCAAGATAAGAATCCTTAAAACCATAAAGGAAATGATTAACAGATTAGAATAAATTTTTTAGAAAGATAAAGTTTCTGTATGACAATGAGACACCTAAACAGAATGAAAAGGCAAGCCACATGCTTGAGTACAATATTTGTAATATATAAAAGATAAAAGATTTGTGTCCAAAATATATAAAGAGTTCCAGAAAAATCAATAAGAAAAAGAAGCCAAAAGAAAAACGGACAAAAGATTTAAATAAGCAATTCACGGAAGACAAAATGTATCTTTTAACCTACTATTGGAAAAGATTTAAAAGAGTAATAATCTTGAGTATTGCGGAAGGCGTGAGAGCAGGTGCTCAGATGCCCTCCTGGTGAGATGTAAGTGACGTCTCTGACCGTGTAGCCACGCGTGTCTGCAGGGCCAGCGGTTCCACTTTAGGAATCCATCCTACAGAAACATTCTCAAGTGTGTACAAAAGAATGTTTGCAGCGTTTTTAGCACTTGACTTTTTGTACAAACCTCAATTTTTATTATATTCAACAGAAATAAAATTTCTCTGTCAAATTGCTTGAAAGTTTCTACACTCTTCCTCGCAATTTCTGTAGTGGTAACAGAGAGTTTTATGCTGTCAGTAACACTGATCTAGAACACGATCTGATTTTGTGAACGTTTCGTGGACGGCAGGGAGAAAAGTACTCTTCACAGAGTGTCAGTCTCTCTGTAGAAATGTGTGCTATACGTGCGCTTAGATTTGGTACACACATTCTTCAACCGTATTTGTTCACATTCTGCGATTCCGTTTGTTAACCTGACTGATCACGGACTAATAGTGATGACTCACACGACCAGTTGATTTCTGTTGTGTTCTCATTTCAGGAAGTTCCCCCTTTACGTGAGCACACAGTGATGTGTGCAGCATTTCTATAATAGCGTAAAGTTGGAAACAACCCGTAGGTCCATCAGCAAGGAAACGACAAACAAAGAGGGGATGGCCACACCCAGGGACACTATACAGTCCTTAAAATTGATGTTTTGGAGAAGTTGCTTTCGAACATTCAGTCTTAGGATCCCTGTATACTCTTAAAAATCATTGAGGATCCCTAAAACCTTTCATTTCTATGTCTTATAGCTATAAATATTTAGCATATTCAAAATAAAAATGAAGGAATTTTAAAAGTATATATTTATTAGCTCTACAATAAAACTATTTCATGTTCTCCTGAAAAACACATTTTTATGGAAGATGACTATATTTTAGAAAACAAAAAATTACTGAGAAGAATGGCATTATTTTACGCTTTTGAAAATCTCTTTAACATCAGTCTGGCTTAATAGAAGGTGGCTGGATTCGCGTGTCACGCGTCACGCAGCCTCTGGCGAGCCGCACTGCACACTCGTGCGAGAATGAGAATGAAACGGCAGACGCTGCCTCAATATTATTAGGAAAATAGTTTCAACCCGCTGGACTCCCTGGAAAGGTCTTGGGGATCTCCAGGGGTTCCCAGACCGTACTTTGAGAACCACTGACGTAGAGGCCTGTTTAATGAGAGAAAACTATTTATGATACGCTGTTAAGAGAAAAAAATGTGATATGATTAATCGCATGCAAATATGATTAATCCCATGCAAAAATATCTGTCCCTCTGCCTATCTCACTGAGAAAATATACACCCAATGTCACAAGTGGTTCTCTTTGGCTACTGGGATCGCCAGTGCTCTTTCATCATCTTCTTTTTTCCTTACTCATATTTTCTAAATTTTTTTGCAATGAACCCTCAACATTTGGTACTTTAGAAAAAAACAATAAAGGCAATTTGTCAACGTGAAGGGGGAGCCCCTGAGGCTCAGAGGCCCTGCTGCCCAGAGAGGGGCTCTCTGCGGTGCGCTCACCCAGGCACCCACGCGACTCACCTGCTGCCCTCGTGGTCAGAGGATGTCTTTATCTGCTGCGAACATCAGCCCTCTGTTACCTGCGTTGCCAGCGTTTCCTCCCAGAGTAACACATGACGTGAGCTCCCTGCAGAAAGTTCAAACAAAACTCGAGTACCCATAGTGAGGGCGTGGGGGGGCCGGGTCCTGACTAGGTGGGAGGGTGGTCTGAGAGGTTCATTTAGTTTGAGGCAGGACCCTGGTGTCTGGGGACTGTGTGGAATAGGGACCTGCCCCCAAAGAGGGGCTGCTTACATAGCAAGGTGAGTGCCAGCCTTTCCTTGCTACTTGGGCCAAGGCTGTCCATTTGCCGCCTGCTGCGGTCGGGCTGAGCTTGGGACGCCTGGTTGGTGCTGGGTCACCTGGTTGGTGCTGGGTCGGGGCAGAAGGAGGCAGGGCTATTGACAGTCACAGTCATGCCAAATTCAGACCTCCCTCATTTATCTGGCAGTAGAGATGAGCCGCTCCACGCTGGTCAATTTTATAGGAAGGAGAAGGTTAAATTATTTTAGCTCCAGCCTCCTCTCCCCTCCCCCACCAAGTATGACAGAAATCTCCCTAAAATCAGTTGCCTGTATATTATTCAATACAAACACAGAGTAGGTTTTGGCCATTTCTTGGTGACTCCCAGTCGTCGCTGTCAGCGTTGGTTATGAGCTGTGTACGGATTATTGTCCTGAGTGACCTCTGCTTTGGTGGCACTTCTCTAAATTTTTTTCCCTCTACTGTCTGGTGTCCCATCTGGTTCTTTTCTTGCTTCTCCTAGAGGTTTGGGCCAGAACAGAATAAGAGCACTTGCCAGGACCCCAGATCTCTACCCCGAGACCACACCTTCCAAGGGAGGCTCAGCACCTCCCGGGGAGCTTTTCTCCCCTTGCTCAGTTTCCCGCAAAGCCAGCTCACTTGCGGTCTCAACATTTGTAATTAAAAACTTGTCTCTACAGTAGGAAGCCATGTGCGCAAGCATCACAGTGATGCTTTGCCTCTGTGCCGTGCTCTCTCGGGGCCCGACAAACTCTGTCCTGGTTGGCCCTCTCAGCAGACTGATAGCTCCATCCCGGTGCACACATGGGAGGCTGAGGCCACAGAGACAGGCATGCGTGGTTTTGCAGAGCTGGACCCCAGGCCAGCTCCCTTATTTCCAAATCCACGATTCTTTCCGCTGCCCGTGAGGCTGGTGAGCAGATCAGTACTGGCAGGCTGGCAGATCTCGAGGGAGTGGGTTTGTCTTTCCTGGGGCTCTTGTTCGGGCTGCTGTTGTGAAGGCCAGAGCCTGTTTTTCCCTAGTTAGCATTCAGCTGCCAGCTCCCTAGAGTGGAATGTTAAGCTGCAGATGGGGGAGCAATCAGCCCCCTGATTGCCTGGCACAGCTGGAGGGGCCTTATGAATATTCCAGAGACCAGGCACCGTGCTGGCGCCCAGCGGCCTGATTAACCACCGAGCCTCCCCAGGGGCACCGCCCTATCCTGCTGCACCCGCCAGGCTGCTGCCCCCTCCACATCCAGGCCATGAGAAGACCAGAGCTGGAAACAGACCTCCCTGGTACCCCAACCTGCTCTGCCTGGTACCCCAACTGTCATCTGGTAGAAAGAAAAGAAACCTGGCCTGGATCTCAGGAATCTGGCTTCTCCCCATAGCCCAGCCATTCTCAGCCCTGGCTGTATACCTGGTCTCCAAGGGTGGGGTACATTCTCCTCCCCTACCCCAGTCATTGTGGCCTGGGAGCTTTTGAAGATCTAACAGCCCTGATCTTTTTGAATCTCGCCTCAAATTCCATGATGAAAGTACAATTATTCTCCCCATTTTACAGATGAAGAAACAGAGTCTCAGAGAAGTCAAGTGACTCCTTCAAGACTGCACAGCACACAAGTTACAGAGTCAGAAGTTAAACCCAGGGCTCTCCCAGCTGCATGCCTGCCCACCTTACAGAGGGTTAGAGAGGAGCATTTCCATAGATGTTCCTTGTATTATTAGTACTGCCATTTGGGTGACTTCAAGGATTTCCTTGAGCATTAATTCGACCAGTACTTTACTGTACTCCTCTGGTGTGCCGACACCACTCGTGTCCGTCTCTTCTGGAAGCCAGGAGCGTGGGTGTTCCAAGCTCCATGCAAGTGCAGCAGATCTTGGGGAAGCTTCTTCTCTGAAAGAATGGAGCAACAATTCCAGTTGGCAAGGAGAGGCAGGGGAAGGGTCCTGGAGCAGGGGGCCAGACAAGATAGTGCCATTCCTGCAGTTAGGGGGCAAGCACTGTGCCTCCAACACCAGGCCAGGCACTGTGGACCCAGGTAACCTCAAGCCTAATCTCCGAGAGGCCCCAGGGTCATGCTCAAGGAACCAACTCGAGGTTGGGTGTGGGGAAGCTTTTGAACATGTCCATGTTGTGTTTCCTGCCAGCCGTTAAAAATGACAGGGCATCATTGCTTCTTTAGAAACTGGGACTGATCATTTATGCTCAGCTTTAGCTGCATATAATGAAGTTAACTAGTAATCACGCCTTAAAGCAGCCGGACAGTTCTGGGATTGGGATGCTGGGCTTGGTCTCCAGGTGGGAGTCACTCCTGCAGCCTGTCCGCCTCCAACACTGCCTGTTCTCAACCTGCTGGCAGACATTCCCCCTTGGTCTCCAGGGCTGGGCAATGCATCTCCTCCTTCTCCCCACTTGGTGTGGTCTCCTCTTGCTTCTCTGGTCTGTGGGGGTGAGAGGCCTAACCAGGGCTGGCCAGTTACCCCAGTTCTCCCGGGCCCTGCAGGAGTGGGTGGTGGAGATGGGCCAAGACAAGAATGGTAGCAGAACTCCACACAGCATCTCAGCGAGGAGAGCAGAACAGGGCGGTGACTAAGAGCTCAGGCACTGGAAACAGACAGACCTCGCTTGACTCTCTGCCTTGCCACTCTGGTGCTGTGCGACCTCGGGTGAGTCACTTAACCTCCCTGTGCCCCAGTTTTCCTTTCTGCAAAACGATGGGGTTGGACCACGTAATCTCTAGGACTCATTTTAGCTTTCACATTCTGTTCCCTTCTGACAACCTTTTATTCAAATACGTCCTTGCCAGCGTGCTGGCAGCACTGTGTGGCATACAAGACTGGCTTCTCCCCCGAGGCCATTGCAAGTGTTGTCAGCTCCGGGAAGCACCCACCTGGAGGCATTTTGTGTCTATTGATGTCGGAGCATTTGCCACGTGCTGCCTTATTTTCTAGGTGGTTAGTCCGTCCATCCATAAACCCACCCACCCACCCCTCCATCCAGCGGATGTGTGTTGGACACCTGCTGTGTTTCAGTCACAGTTCCTGAGCCAGGAATGCAACAGTGAACAGGACCAAGTCCCTGCCCGCATGGAGTTTACAGTGTGCTTAGCTGCCTCTCTTGGGCTGACAACCCTGGGAGGTAGGGACCTTGTCTGGCTTCAGGGGCTGGCTCATGGTAGGTCCACAGCAAGGGGGGATTGGGCTGACCGGAGGCAGGTCCTGGAGACAGGTGCCCCATCTCCCCCAGCTGGGGTTTCCTCTTCACTGGTCCTGGCAGCCCCTCCCCACTAGGCCCCAGAGGGAGTGTAGTGCCCTGCATCCTCCCCTTAAAGCCCTTAGGACAGTACAGCCTGACCCCGCTGGCCTCACTCCAGAGTAGAATCCAGGAGTTGGTGGAACAATGAGCTCCATGGCTCACAGCCTAGTATTAAAAGAAGAGGGGGAAAGGTGCCCAGCCCAGTGCTGAGGACTGTAATAAAGTCAGACTTCCTTGCTCACCCAAAGCCTTCGCTCCCATTCCAGATTTCTGTAACTCCCCATCACTCCCCCTCGATCAGCACTGAGCTCTCAAACCTTCTCTCCCCCATGAAAAATCCTCGACTCTTCAGTAGGGTTCCCCTCAGCGGTGAGGTCTCCCAGGGGAATTCAGAGAGGCTTTTCCAAATCCATTTTCCAGATCTTTCCTCAATTGTTCTTTGTTCTTGTTGCCGCCTTCCGCTTGGTGCAATTTGCATCTCAAAGCCCATGACAGCCTGAAGTACAGTAAGTGACTTGGGAAAGGGAGGAGAGTTGAGAGAAGTCGCAACTTCGTTCCATTTGTCTGAGGCCTAAGATTGACAGCCCGGCTTTGTGTTTTCCCTTTTTTGGAAGAATGGCTGCTTATTTTGAGAAAAACGAAGGCAAACCCTTCAGCAGAAATGGAAGCATCGCTTTCTTGTTTTATTTCAAGGTTATGGGCCGGGAATTCTCTGGGTTTGGGGCCAGGGGGCCAGAGATATAGCCTGGCTGGTGGGTAGCATGAGAGGTCAAAGAGTCTATCCCTACGCCTCGGGCCAGGGCCTCAGCGGGGCTGTCTCCCTGGCTCCATCCCTCCCATTCCTTGCAGAGGCTGGAAATGATAGTGCCTGGGTCACTAGGACCCTGTGAACTCAGGCCACAAGCCCTGACTCTGCCCAGGGCACCAGCCTGGCCTCCAGAGCAGTTTGCCTGTTTACTCCATCTGCTCCCCGGGTTCCTTCTAAGGCCTGAGCCTCCCATTCCTTCGGAAATCAAGCTCCATCCCTTAGCTGGGAAATCCTTGGAATGTAATTTCTGTGTGCCTTGCTTTCCCTATTTGTGAAATAATAATGGTACTTGTTTCTCGGTGTGCTGTATAAAGCACTTAGCACAGAGCCTGGCACGTAGTGTGTGCGCAGTAAGTGGGAGCCACATGGATCTTTGCCCCCTCCCCTCCCCTTCCCTGGGCCACCCAGTCCCAGCAGTGGCCCAGGAGCTTTGGTGAGCTTTGGAGCCTGCAGCCAGCAAGGGGGAGGCCTGTCTTTGGCTTCCTGCTACTGTGTCCGTTGTCTGGTACAGTCCCTGAATATCCCTGGCCCTGAGCACTGACCCTGCCTGCCCACAGTCTAGTCATTTGCGCCTGAGAGGGGATAGGGACGCTGATGAGCGGTCTCTGGGGAGGCATGACTGATGTGTCTGTGCCAGGCTGAGTGCCTGGTTGGGGAGAGGCCTGGGCCCGTTCTGGAGCCGGTGGTGCCTCCCCAGTCAGCCTGCCTGCGTGTCCGGAGTGGGCTCTCTGCCAGGGTTAGATGAGGTAATGCCTGTAAAGGTTTTGCCACAGTGGCTGGCATACAGCAAGTGCTCAATAAATCCAAGCTACATTGCTTCTGTCATTATTACTACAATAAGCTCCAGGCTAGGGGGAGGTGGAGGGTGCGGGGGTTGGGGATGGGGTCTGCGCAGTCCCACTGGCTCAGATCGGGCATGGGCCCATTGAGCGGGCCTGACATGGAGCGCCTGTGCTCCGAGCTGGCCTGGGCCACATCGTCCTCACAGTCCACGCCCCTCCCTGGCCTGCCTTCCCAGTGCCCCACTCCCAGACTTATACTGACACGATGCCAGAGTCAGAGGGGACCCAGCGATCGCATATTCCCAGCACTTCGTTGTGCCTATGACAAATCCTGGCCCCAAGGAGAAGTGTGTTATCCACAGATGCATGACATGCCTGGACACCCTCTGGCCCCCTTCCCAGGAATCCTTGCACTCAGCCACTTCTCAGGGTCCAAAATCATATCTACTAAGTTGTTGATGATGACAATGGCTTTCCTTTACCAAGGGAATTTGCATGTAGTTAAGGCTAGCGTGAGATTTAAGGAGACCAAACTCTTGAGCCCCAAAGGAATGTGTTGCTAACAGTGAGTTTTCAGTCCACGGGAAGATCTGTCCACGCGGGCAGCCGTCCCCCAGCCCCTGGGGAGAGGCCAGCCTGCAGCTTTAGACGCTCTCTCCTAATGTGTCCAGGGCTCTCAGCACTTCAGGAATCAGAAATGATACAGGTTGTGGAACTAAGTGGCCTGACCTGAACCAGAGCATCCCCCTGGGGGCCAGTGGGGCCCGGAGGCCTTGGCCAAGACCCCTACCACTGACCTTTCTCCTGACGGCTCTAGAACAAGGGCTGCCTGTTTGCCTTGCCTGAGAAACTCTAGGCTAGATTTAGTCCTGAGGGCAGTTTCCATTTCTGGATGGCCTCCCCCCTTTCCCTGCCCCCACCCCCATCCCAAGGCTCTTGAGGGGACGGGCTGGCTGGGGGAGAGGAGTTGGTCACAGCATTCACAGCCTCTTACAACAAGAGACGGCTCTGTGGCATCAGCGTCATGCCCTTCTCATCTGTCCTCCTCCCTTTCCATTCCACTCAGCCAAGACTTTGATTTTAGTTGCTAGGCAACCTGTGCCTGAGTTTCCAAGTGGGTCTTCAGGTAAACATGGGAGGGAGGAAGGTGTGGGGGGCGGTGCTTAGAACACTGCAATTTATAGATGAGGCCCAGAGAGGGCAAGAGACTTGGTCAAGGTTGCACAGCTAGTTAGTGTCTCATGTGTCAGATGACTGATCCTGGCAGCAAACCTTTCAGGATCCCATTCCCCCGACCCGCTACACCCACCAAGAGAAGCACCAGGCAGCAGTGACACCTTAGGGACTTTCTCTGAGCAGCTTCCATCTATCCAGACAGGAAGGCAGTATGCCCAGTGATTAGTTGTGCAGGGTCTGCATCAGCTGGCCTGGGTTCAAATCCCCACTTCACCATCTACTATCCATGTGCTGTGGGCAAGTTACCTAATGGGTCTGTGCCTCAGTTTTCTCAGCTGCAAAATGGGAGGAATGCTAGTCCTGACTCCAAGGCTGTTCTGAGGGTTCAGTGGGCCGTGTCATACGCCTGGCACAGAGCAAGCCTCTTAATGCACTTCTGCTGGTGTGAGCCTGACCTCCTGGGCCCTGGTGCACCCCTCACCCCCTAGAGCACCAGCCCCCAACCCCCAAGCACATGCTTTCATCTCATGGGAACTCTGCCTCAATTGTGTGACATCACAGATATAGTACAAACATTTTCAAACTTGAGTTTTTAACACTGGAAACTTTTGTTCAAATGAAACACGTTCTTAACTTTCTGAGGAGTCAGGCAGTCAGACCTCTTTGGCAGTCTAGAAAAGCCCACGGTTCCCCTCACAGAATAAAAGTTTTGGTCTATGACCATACCACCATGAACGTGCCTGATCTTGTCTGATCTCTGAAGCTGAGCAGGGTGGGGCTTGGTTATTACTTGGATGGGAGAATAAAATTTTTAAATACATAAAATAAAATAGGATTACAAAGGAAAACCATTATACTGAAATACAATTATCCAAATGTGTAGTAGAATTAAGACATAGCAGTATAAGTGCTTTTATATTAATGCATTAAGCAACATGATCAAGTATCGGGCCCATAACTACTCTAATTCCACAGTGACGATGAGCCTAGATAATATTTTGAGACAGCAGTAGCAGATGTGATCTGAAAATATCTGTGATGTCTATTGATGAAAACATTATAGGTTCAGCTAACCCTGTTGGAGTTCGTTGCCTACATTTACAAAGAAAATGTGAAATTTCAGTTCGAGGCTAGTGAAAGTATAGACTCAATAGTTTTCCTACCCAAACTCCCACACGTCCTGAAGGGGCTGTGGACCCACTCTGGTTAAAGACCCTGGACAGAAAGTCAGAGGAGAATGTCATTATGTAGAATCAGGCGAGCAGAGCTGCTCTAGCTGAAGGTTGGTGGGGAGGGGGTGCAGCAGCCAGCCTGAGCATCCCCACCTCTGTGGGGTACCCCAAAATCTAAGCTTCACTTCAATGCTAGCTTCACCTGACTTTTGTGCCAGTTGTTTGTAACCTTAGGAAGTCTCTTTGCCTTTCTGGGCCTCAGTTTCCCCATCTGTAAAATGAGCTGTTGGGCCCGTTGCCCTCTGAGGCCTTGCCAGCTCTGACATTCTGGGTCTCTGTGTTTCTCCTCCCTGGAGACAAAGACCCCAGAAGCTTGGATCTGTAGGAGCCCTGGACCAGGGAGAAGGAACAGCTGGGGCCAGCTGGCCAGCTCCCAATTGTTCAAGGGAGGAGGAGGACGACGAGATGCATGGTGCTCTCCAAAGCGACAGCTGGGTGAGCCTGGCTGGGGGCCTGTGCTCGCCTGCCATCTGTGCATCCCTCCTGCCTTCAGCCGGCGGGGGCCGGTGGGGGTTGTGGACGGGGCCTAGGCCAGACAACAACCTGGATGGAAGGGGAGGGGCTGGCCAGGCAAGGGCCAGGGAAGAGCCAGGTCGCTTACTCTTGGGTGCTTAACTCTTTCCAGCCTCCCTCTCCCCTCCCTGATCTTGTAGAATTCTGGAAAGGATACACAGCTTTAGGTCCAGCTGGGCTACTTAATGGCTCTGTGACCTTGAGCAAGTTACTTAACCTCTCTGAGCTTCATTCTCCTTCCCTGTCCAGTAGACGTCATTCCTAAGATCTACCCCTTGGAATTGGAACAAGGTTTAAATGACAGGGAGTAGATAAGTACCCCAGCGCCATGCGGGCAACAGAAAGCACTTCCCAGTGCCACAGGCCGGTCCAGAGAGGGCTCATACCTGGACTGTGAGATGCCCCTGCTGGTTGGAATGCAGCACTGAGGCCTGATCAGACCCTGAGCCAACGTGAGTGAGGTGCTCCCACTGTCACCAGGCACAGGGGACTTTGCCGCCAGCTTTCTCTCCTGCATGCCTTTGCTATAGCTCTTCCCTCGCTCTGGGTCACCCTTACCCACCACTGTCCACATCCATAAAACTCTACCCGCTTTGAATACTTACCTATTTACAAGTACTTCTTTTAAGATAGGCAAAAACCCCGCACAGTTTAACAGTTGGAACTTCAAAAGCAAAGGACCTGCAGTGAAAGGCTCCCTCTCACACCTGACTCCAGTTTCTCGGCCCCTCCCCGAGGAGGCAGCTGGTGTTAACAGTTGCTCCTGTGTCTTCCCTAAAATTCTATGTATACATATGTACATATTAGTTGAGCGTTAAGCAACGTGGGGGTTAGGGGTGCCCAACCCCCTGCACAGTCGAAAATCCACAAATAATTTTTGACTGCCCCAAATGTAACTACTAATAGCTTACCGTTGACAGGAAGTCTTATCAATAACAAAACAGTCAATTAACGTGTATTTCGTGTGTTCTATGTATTACATACTGTATTCTTACAATAAAGCGAGCTAGAGGAAAGAAAATGTTATTAAGACCATCATAAGGAAGAGAAAATGTATTTACTGTTCAGTAAGTGGAAGTGCGTCATCATAAAGGTCTCCGTCCTCATCTTCATGTTGAGGAGGAGGAGGAGGAAGAGGAGGGTCTTGCTGTCTCAGGGGTGGCAGAAGTGGAGGAAGTGGAAGGGGAGGCAGGAGAGGAAGGCACACTCGGTAACTTTAGGGAAATTCATAGCAATTTTTGTCTGGCTCTTTCATCTCTCTAAACACATTCCTATGCAGTACTAATCCTGCTTTAGTTTCAGTGCCTGCGGGATCATGGAAGGGGCCGTGTCATAAGGAAGTCAAAAGCAGTCTTGAGTAATCGGAACGCTTCTGCCACATTGTCTCGTGTCAATCTGTTTCCTGACACTGCTGCTTCTACATCTTCTTCCTCATCGTCCGGCTCTGGTTCGAAAGCACCCACCAAGTCCTCTTCTGTTCATGCCTCTGGTGTGGTGTCTGTGGGCTCTTGAATTTCTCCAAGACCCATATCTTGAAACCCTTCCCACACACACCCACCTGTTTTGCATATCTGTGATTTCCTTGATTGGCTCTGTCGTAAATCCTGTGAAGTCATCACAACATCTGGACACGGTTTTCTCCAGCAGAAATGTATTTATTGTTTTGAGCCCGATGGCTTTTCTGTAACAACAATGGCATCTTCCATGATGTAATCCTTCCAGACTTCCGTGATGTTCTCTCTGTGGGAGTTCTCTTCCATAGCACTGACAATTCTTTGCACAGAGTACTGTGTGTAATGACAATGAACGGTCCTTATGACCCCTGATCTAGAGGCTGTGTTAGAGACATCGTGTTTGGGGGCAAGTAGACTACTTCCACACCTTCAGCATTGACCTTATAGGGTTCTAGGTGGCCAGGGGCATCGTCCAATGTCAAGAGGACTTTAAAAGGCAGCCTGTTGCTGGCAAGGTACTTCTTGACTTCAGGGACAAAGCATTGACAGTACCAATCCGGAAAAAGCATTTTCATTATCCACACCTTCTTCTTGTACAACCAAAAGGCTAGCAGCTGATATTTCCCATTTTCCTTCAAGGTCACAAGTTAGCAGCTTTATAGACAAGGGCAGTCCTAATCATAAACCAGACAGCATTTGAAAGAAACAGTAAAGTTAGCCTGTCCCTCCTGCCTTAAATCCTGGTGCTTGCTTCTCTTCCTTACTAATAAACATCCTTTGTGGCACTTTTTTCCCCTGGAATAGGGCACTTTTGTCTGCATCAGGGCACTTTTGTCTGTTCAGCCTTTCTTTTTGATTTTTTTAACGTTGTCTGGGAACTCGTCTGCTGCCTCTTGGTTGGCAGAAGCTGCTTCTCCTGTTATCTTGATATTTCTTAAGCCAAACCTCTTCTAAAATTATCAAACCATCCTTTGCTGATATTACATTTTCCAGCTTTAGTTCCTTCACCTTCCTTTTGCTTTAAGTTGTCATATAATGACTTTGCTTTTTCTTGATCATATTAAGAGTCTATAGGTATGCCTTTTTTATAGCAATCCTGTACCCACATAAAAACTGCATTTTCAATATGATACAAAAAATATTTCACAAAAAGTGCAAGGTATTTGAGCCTCTGGGCATAGCTGCAGTGATGGCTTCGTGAGTTTCCTTTTCTTTTTTTAACACTGGCCCTCATACTGGATTCATTTATCTTGAAATGGCGGGCAACCACAGCTGCAGACCTCAATCTATGGTACACAGCAAACACTTCAGCTTTTTCTTGTAATGTCATGAATTTTCTCTGCTTCTTGGGAACACTGCCAGCATCATTAGTGGCACTTCATAAGGGTCTCATGGTGTTATTCAAGGTTTAAAATTTTGCACTGAGCACAGTGAAAAATATGTGAGACTGTGAGCCATCACTTTTTACTGTGATACGAAGTTTACTAGAGGGAAACTGCTCATACAGAGATGATTTGTGTCATGCAGCATTTTAAGCAGATACTTGCAACGCTTGAGCTCACTGCAGTAGCAACAGGAGGTGGCTATGAAATTGTAACAGTGGTACAGTATATACTACAGTTAATTTTACACAGTTATGATTTCATATTGCATCGTTACATTTGTTTACATTTTTCTGAACTGTAAATGTCCTTATGAATAGTCTGTGTGTGCATACGTTTTGATAAATGTTAACTTTTTATAATAGATTTGTGTCTATTTTATGGTAGTAAGTGATAAAATATCCTAGTATCTACATATATTTTATGCATTCATGACATGCCTCTTTTTTAATTTTTTCATCTGTGAGTTTTTTCAAATTGTCACTAAGTTCCAAAAAATTTTCCAGTATACTTATTGAAAAAAATCCAAGTATAAGTGGGCCAATACAGTTCAGACCCGTGTTGTTCAAGGGTCAACTGTATATCCCTTTTCACACAAAAATAGCCCCACTACCTACCTTGCTCTCTCTTCATCTTGCCTTTTTTCATGTGGTTGTATATCGTGGAGCTCTTTCCACACCAAATACAGAAAGAGTTTCCTTGTTCATTTTTACAGCTACACAGTAGCTCATTGTTTGGATGCACCATCATTTCTCAAGCCACATTTCCCCTACTGATGGACATTTGATTGTTTTCAAAGTTTCCCTCTCACAGACAGTGCTGCGGAGAATAATTGTGGACACGTACTGTTGCACATGTGTGCAGGTTTGTCTGTAGAACAAATCCCTAGAAGTTGCATTGACAGTTCAAGAGGCATGTGCTTTTCTTCCAGGAAACACACACACACATACACAGAAGAATTTCTTCCTAACATGGTAGTAGGCAAAGGTTTTTAATAGAACACAGAAAGCAGTAATTATGAAAACAATTGAGATTAATCAAAATTTAAAACTTTTGTTCATGAAAAGATTCATTTAAAAGGTGAAAAGGCAAGTCACAGGCAGGGAGCAATATTTACATTGCATATATCTGACAACGGACTAGTATCCAATATATGACTGAATTTAAAAATGGGCAAGAAAAAAGAAGGGCAAGAGCTGACTGGGCATTGCATGAAAGTGGATATCCAATTCGCCATATACCTGTGAAAAGGCACTAATTTCTCAGAGTAGTTTCAAATAGTGTTTTTGTTAAGACTGAGGTTAAAATCTCTTTATATATTTAAGATATATTTGCATTTCTCTTTTGCATGAATTGTTTATGTGCTTTGCTCATCATTACTCATCAGGAAAATGAAAATTAAAACCATGAGTTACTATTATACACCCACCAGAAAGGCCAAAATTTAAAAGACTGACAATATCAAGTGTTGATGAGGATGAGGAGCAACTGGAACTCTCATATTCTGCAGGTGGGAGCATACAATGCTACAGTCACTTTGGAAAACTGGCAGTGTCTATTAACGTTAAGCAAATGTCTACCCTAAGACCAAGCAATCCCATTCGTAGGTTTATACCTTAGAAAAATTGGTTCATATATCAACAAAAAAAGATGTGTATAGACTGGGCATGATGGCTCATGCCTGTAATCCTAGCACCCTGGGAGGCTGAGGCGGGAGGATCAATTGAGGTCAGGAACTCGAAACTAGCCTGAGCAAGAGCAAGACCCCTGTCTCTACTAAAAATAGAAAAAAATAGCTGGGTGTGGTGGTGAGCGCCTATAGTCCCAGCTACTCGGGAGGCTGAGGTAGGAGGATCGCTTGAGCCCAGGAGTTTGAGGTTGCTGTGAGCTAGGCTGATACCACGGCACTCTAGCCCGAGCCCGGGTAACAGACTGAGACTCTGTCTCAAAAAAAAAAAAGAAAATATTTCTGCCAAAATCAATAGTACACATTGGGCTAAGACTGGTTAATGGTATATTTGTAAAAATAAATATAAACAAATATTGATTTCTGATACTTACCATTTTTACTGAGGAGGAAAAAATTAGCTATAAGCACCACTAGGATTTCAACTAAATTTTCCTAAAGCTTTCTCTCAACTAAGTCTAACAGACACCCAAAATATAAACATGAAGCCTGATGCAAAAAACAGGTTGAAAATTAAAGACAATGTCAAATTTATATAATTGAAGTCTTACCCAAACCAAAGCTGGATTCAGAAAACCCAGAACTCTCCAATTTGTTTAAACACCTGAGTTGGCTGGGCGCCGTGGCTCACGCTTGTAATCCTAGCACTTTGGGAGGCTGAGGCAGGTGGATTGCTCAAGGTCAGGAATTCGAAACCAGCCTGAGCAAAAGTGAGACCCTGTCTCTACTAAAAATAGAAAGAAATCAATTGGCCAACTAAAAATATATGGAAAAAATTAGCCAGGCATGGTGGCGCATGCCTGTAGTCCCAGCTACCTGGGAGGCTGAGGCAGGAGGATCGCTTGAGCCCAGGAGTTTGAGGTTGCTGAGAGCTAGGCTGATGCCATGGCACTCTAGCTGGGGCAACACAATGAGACTCTGCCTCAAAAAAATCAATCAATAAATAAACATCTGAGTACCTATTAAATGGCAGTAGTCTAGCTCGATGGAACAAATGGTATTTGATAAATATTCTGTCAACATTCAAAACCTTGATGTTGCTAATATTTTACAACAATTCAAATAACTTAATGAAAGTCCAACTTTTGAATATATACTTAAATATAAAATGTAAACTGTCAAAACTATAATCAAATGAGTGCATAGTAAACATTTACAAAAATGATATTCACAGAACAAGCAATACAAAACTGACATTCACATAACACACAAATTTCTGAAATGACAGAAATATTTATGCATATTACAACAAAACTACTTTCACGTATGCATTAACTAAAATACCAATGGGTTTTAAAACAAGAAGAATGCTCCTCAGATACCTCAGCTAGCTCTTAGAAATTGTTTCCATGTGCCCTGCATAACTCCATTAAAGTACTTATTAACACACTGTAGGGGAATTATCTTTCTTGCCACTTTTTCCACTTCCCACTTGACTCTAAGGTTGTTTATCTCTCAACTGTATAACAGAGTCAATAGTAGATGCAGAAAAGACATTTGAAAGAATAATATAGAACTGAGGGAATTCTGGGAACTACACTTACCAGAAATCATTAAGTTCCACAAATATCTGAATGCCTAAGTAGGCTCAAATTATGGATATACACCAAAAGATAAAGTCCTTGCCTATGAGTCTTATGAGTAAAAGAATACACTACCATGCATTACACAAAATAATCTAAGTATGGACATACTTTTCCTTCCATCTCACTCTGACATAAAAAACTAAAATTCTATAAATTTCATCTTATCTGAAATATAGCCTTTCCACCCTTCTCCAACTTGACTACAATGCATGTTTCTGTAATATTAAGTAGTTCATATGTGACTGGCAAAAAAGGAGAATAGTATCAGTAAAATAAAGAGGTTATATTGGTTTACATAGGATTTTTTTCCCCAAGCATATTAATGTTTTCTGCCAGTCAACTGCGGCTGAATACAAAGTATGTTAACAGCTAAAATCAGCCATTATTTTTCTGCATGAATTTGTACGACATGAGGTTTTTCAGGAATGTATTATTTTTCGGCAGTAGAAATGACATTATATTCGCCACTGATTAACCATATTAAATTTACTAAATAAGCAGACATTTACTAAATAAGTTACTTCAGTTATTACATAAGCTACCACTACGTATTAAGATGAGGAATAAAGAAGAAAAGGTACTAACAGTACTGATGATTAAGCATTGTTAAGCATTGTGTTAAGGGCTCTGAATACTTTCATCAAGTTGAATCTATTCTAGGAATCTTAACAAGGTTGGTTTAACATTCAAAATACAATCAATATAATTCATCATAACGAGAAACAAAAAAAAAGAAAAATGCTATCATCTCAGTGGACACATAAAAAGCCTTTGAAGAAAATCCAAAATCCATTCATGATCAAAACTCTTAGCGAATTTGGAATAGAAGGGGAATGAATCTTGGAGTAGTTATTATAGTTCTCTTCAATGCCTTAAAGGACAATATATTCATAATAAATGCAAAGATAGGACATCTAAAAAGAGAAATAAAAACTACAAAAAAGAACCAAATTGCAACTCCAGCACTAAAAAATATAATACCTAAAATAAATATTATCCAAGAAAGATACCATCTTTCTCATTTCTAAAATTTTTTATTAGTAATCTGTAGTGCTTATTGACACTGTATTATAATTTTTAAGAATCTGAAACAGAGAAATATCAATGTAACAAAATAAAAATTTGAACTAGAGAAATTGACGTTCTCTTCATTTTTGTGTGTGGCTTTCAATTTCCTTGTATTTAAAATGAGACAGTGGATTAATTGATTTATTTAATTTAGAAAAAAACCGAACCTACTAAGGGTTAAAACAGTGATGACATTAAATCAAAAGAAAAACAAAAATATTCTCTATCCTCAAGGAGCAATCTAGCAGGAAGAGCTCATAGTCTTAAGAACTCCTTTGTAATGATATTGTTGTGTAACTATTTAACAAGATTAATCCTATCCCAATAAAGCCCAAAAGGGACACTGTATATACTTAGCAAAGTATAGATAACACATTGCTCAAAATTTCAGCAATCCTATCATCCTTATAGCACAGAAATTCTTGTAAGAACTTTATTTGACTAAACTATTTTCAGATAATTTCTAAAAATTATGCATGTTAAAATTTTAACATTTCTAGTAAAATTTAAAATTTGACAATCAGGCCAGGAGTGGTAGCTCATGCCTAAAATCCTAGCACTTTGGGAGGCCAACGTAAGAGGATTGCTTGCGGCCAAGAGTTAGAGACCAGCTTTAGCAAGAGCAGGAACTAGTCTCTACAAAAAACAGAAAAATTAACCAGGTGTGGTAGCATGTGTGCCTGAAGTCCCAGCTACTTGGGAGGCTGAGACAGGAGTATTGTTTGCGCCCAGGAGTGTGAGGTTGCTGTGAGCTATGATGACACTACTGCATCTAGCTTGGGAGACACAGTGAGACCATGTCTCAAAAAAGAAAAAAAAATTTTTTTGACAATCAGAATTTTCATACTTTTTTGTTCTAATAGTTCTTTAGGGTAATTTTCAATTCTGAATCACTTAATATTTTTGCATACTTACAAAAAAGGCTCAAACACTGAAAAAGGGTGAAACTAAAGAATGTTCAGTAAAACTAGAATTTATCTTTCTCTAGATCTAAAAATATGGAAATAACAAGTGCAAGAGTCAGACACCCTACAAGTAATTTTATAAAATGTTTCTATCATTTTAAAAAATTTGAAGAACTTATGTTAAAAATAGAGAATACCTAAAACTATGAAATAACATGAGAGCAAATGCAGCACAGCAGTTCAGAGCATGGATCTGGGATTAGAAAGAAATGAGTTTAAGCCTAGGGATTACTACCTTCTAAAATACTACCTTTATCTGTAGAACACCTATAAACTATCACAGAGTCACTGGGTAGATTAAATGAGAAAATTACTATTAGTTATATAAATTCATACAACTCTTTAAAAAAAAGGCATTTAGGCCAAAATTCCTAATTTTTTTTTTTTTTTAAGAGACAAGGTTTTGCTCTGTCACTCAAGCTGGAGTGCAGTGGCACAATCATAGATCACTGCAGCCTTAAATGTTTGGGCTCAAGTGATCCTCCTGCCTCAGCCTCCCTAGTAGCGGAGACTACAGGTTTGTGCCACCATAACCAGTTGTTTTTTTAAAAACTTTTTGTAGTGATCCAAGTCTGACTATGTTGTTCAGGCTGGTCTCAAACTCCTGGCTTCAAGCAATCCTACCAAAGTGCTGGGATTACAGGCATGAGCCACCAAACCCATCTGTGAAACATATTCTTACGGGATATTAGTAAGTGTTGCAGGGGAGCAGGGGATGAAATTTAACATACTGACTTCCACACTAAAAAAAAATTTTGTCCTTGGGACACAGTGTCCTATTATGAAAACAGAATAAAAACTTTGAAAACAAAAATGATCCTTTCTAATTTAATGAAAAATTTGTTCTTATTTACTGTTTTCTGTGCATGAATTATATCCTATTAAATTGTCAATATTAACTGTAACAATAAGAACATCAGCAAGATTTTCACAAAACCAACTGAGGTTACACATGTTTCACGAGGCCCTGTGCTCAAAACCAGTGTGAATTAAATATAACTCACATGGCAGTTAATGTGTGAAGATTCTATAAGTTTGGAAAACTCCAGTTTATTTATTTCAGGGCTTCTCAGTCTTTAATATGTGAATGTTCGTTGTGAGTTTTCAAAAGGGAAACAATATTTTGCATTTCTAAAACTTACTAGACTATGGTACCCATTTCCTTTGAGTATCTCAAGGGACTATAGCGTGTTCCACCAAAATTAAAATTTCCAAAACTATATATCTGGCACCATGAAGACCCATAAAAGAGCTGATACTCCCATGATCCAGTAGATCAATCCCTTAGCATTCTTATAGGTAAATATGAAAAAATGAAGCCAGTAAGAATGGAGATACTTTGTGTAGTGTTACAATATTTATAATAGCAAAAGTCAGATAAAACCACAATGTCCAACGACAGAAGAATAAATATTGATATATCAATGTCAGCGGCTAGTCCATAGCTTCTGTAAGTGCTAGAATGGAGACTAGTTCCATAGAAATGTTTGTTAAAAAGATAGAATCCTATTTTCTACATAACACAATATAAAAATATATGACATGAACAAAGACAAGAACAGCGGAAAATGAAACAAGTTAATGCTGTAGATAATGGGAGTGGAGTAATCCTTTTATTTAGCTTCTTTAAACTTCTATAGTATTGTGCCTACTAGAGATAAAAAGTGGCGTCAGTAAAGACATAAAGGTTAAACATCTTGATTAAAAACTATTTTAATATATCTATTTTCATATCAAGTTTCCTGATAATCAATGATATTTAAATTGCAGGACCATTCAAAGACTGTCAACAGGCAAAAGAAGCTGGGCATTCAGTCAGTGGTATTTACATGATTAAACCTGAAACCAGCAACGGACCATTGCAGTTATGGTGTGAGAACAGTTTGGATCCTGGGGGTTGGACTGTTATTCAGAAAAGAACAGATGGCTCTGTCAACTTCTTCAGAAATTGGGAAAATTATAAGGTAAATCAGTGATTCAGACCTAGGGGAGATGAAACAAAGCAGCTCTTGCCATTGTAAAATAAATGAGATATGCATTCTATGTAATAAACAATTATTATTCTATGCAAATGTTAAGAAATAAGTATCCATATTTTTTCTTTACATCTGTCAAAAAGATGATTCTCACACTTCTGGTTTTAAAGGCAAAATTAAAATGTAAAAAGGAAACTGAAGATATACTTTACAATGCTCCTTCTCGGTATGGATGACTTAGACACATACTATTTTACAAGGATTACTATTAGAAAAAATTTTTTTTTGGCTCTTTGGATGAGTATGAGAGAGATGAGGAACCCTTCTTAAGAATCTGAGTAGTTCACTAGATTTTAGAAGCTAGGAGTTAAGTTTTGCTCTCTTTTGCCTCTTATTTGTAGGATTTGAACCTGAATATGCAAATAAATACTGACATGTTAAAAAAAAAGCAAAATGACAATGTGAGGCTTATAAAAATCAGGCGATCAACTAAAACAGAAGTTTACATTACCACTTAAGTCGCAATGTCTTTATCCTATCGAATGTTTAAAACTTACCTATAGGAACCCATTCTACTAAGTATCCTAAGAATGCAAAAACAAGCACCACATATACTTACCATCAAATTGGTTTTAACTGATTAACACTTATGTGCACATATAATAATACCATTCATTGGGTGTCGGGCAGATGGGAGGGTGGAGGAGGATGGGTATATTCACACCTAATGCGTGAAGTGTGCACCGTCTGGGGGATGGACACACTTGAAGCTCTGACTTGGGTGGGGCAAGGGCAATATACGTAACCTAAATATTTGTATCCCCATAATATGCTGAAAGAAAACCTTATCTATAAAAATGTTTACTATCTATACTTATTTACCTACTCATGTTTCTTCATTTATTAACAGAAAGGGTTTGGAAACATTGATGGAGAATATTGGCTTGGACTGGAAAATATCTACATGCTTAGCAATCAAGATAATTATAAACTGTTGATTGAATTAGAAGATTGGAGTGATAAAAAAGTTTATGCAGAATACAGCAGCTTTCGTCTGGAACCTGAAAGTGAATTCTATAGACTGCGTCTGGGAACTTACCAGGGAAATGCAGGGGATTCTATGATGTGGCATAATGGTAAACAATTCACCACACTGGACAGAGATAAAGATATGTATGCAGGTAAGTAAGGAAAAAAAACTTTAATTCTTTGTAGAATCATCACCTTCTATGCATTAAATAAGACCTAGTTATGAAAGCATATGCTATTAAAATCTTTTATGAAAGGTAATTTTGGACACAGTCAAAGGA
Source organism: Lepilemur ruficaudatus (assembly GCA_963574885.1). NCBI lineage: Eukaryota > Metazoa > Chordata > Mammalia > Primates > Lepilemuridae > Lepilemur > Lepilemur ruficaudatus. The sequence goes on from CAUYRT010023265.1 coordinate 29,891, forward strand.
AATATAACCTATTTAAAGAAATAGCTTTCAGGATCTCTCCTATAAGGCAATCCCAAAGTACGATCTCTGTAAAGAACAAAGTCCTGCGGGAAAAAGGCAAAACAGAAACATACTCATCTAAATTGCCTAAAATTCATACCAAATACTAATCAAACACCTATCATGGCACTGTTGTAGGTGCTGAGGATATAGTAGTGAATAAAGTTTCTGCCCTTTGGAGCTTACTCTCTAGGAGGAGGAGACAAAATGATTTGCTAGGTGGCAATGAATACTCTAAAAAAAATAAAATCGAGTAAGGGAATAGAAAGTGATGAAGAACAGGGTCTGGGGTGGGTACTATTTTACATCCGTTAGCTAGGAAAGGTTACTGTGAGAAGGCAACTCTTGAATAAACACCTGTAAGGAGTAAAGCAGGCAAGCCACTTGGATAAACGATGTAAAAGCATTTCCGAGAGGGAAAAGCAAGATGACTATGACATGTGGTATGAGGAATAGCAAAAATTAATATTTTTATTAGAAAGGATCAATTAGGCGGGGCGTGGTGGCTCACGCCTGTAATCCTAGCACTCTGGGAGGCCGAGGCGGAAGGATCGCTCAAGGTCGGGAGTTCAAAACCAGCCTGAGCAAGAGTGAGACCCCATCTCTACTATAAATAGAAAGAAATTAATTGGCCAACTAAAAATATATAGAGAAAAAATTAGCCAGGCATGGTGGAGCGTGCCTGTAGTCCCAGCTTCTCGGCAGGCTGAGGCAGGAGGATTGCTTGAGCCCAGGAGTTTGAGGTTGCTGTGAGCTAGGCTGACCCACGGCACTCTAGCCCGGGCAACAGAGTGAGACTGTCTCAAAAAAAAAAAAAAAAAAAAAAAAAGGATGAATTAGACCATCCATATAATCTTAAATTTAATTTTCATAGGCTTTTGTCTTTTTAACCCAGGTTTCTGGCTCTGCTAAAGAGATTCCCCTGCCCCTGAAAAATGGTTTTTCTCTTCAGTTGTATTTTGGCAAGCAGTACACAGATCTCTCTTTTAACCTATTTCACAGTGGTAAAAGACGGAGAAAAGAAGAGCGATACGACCATAACATATGCCTTATATACAAAAACTCATCTGATTAATGGTAGTGCTATTTTATTTTATATTTTATTTTGCTATTTTGAGAATTCAATTTTCCCCAAACTTTACGCTCTTCTTTGGCAACTCTATATTTTTCCTTCCCAATATCTTCCTCTATATCTCTCTCAGATGCAAACACTGAGATTTTATTTACCCTATCCAGAAAATTGCATCCTCCCCTACTTTTTTTTTTAAAAAAGTACATACGAAGCAAGCAAAGAGCAAGTTAAAAAAAAAAAGGCAATTCAAGCGATCTTTCAAGGAGCTGGTGCAACAGCAAAAGAATAATGAAGAAACAAAACTACTAATGTAAAAGTAACTAAAATCAGTAAGGGAAGCTCAAATTCTCCAAAGATAGCATAAGTTTTTGAGAGTTTACAGAATACCACGTTTAAAAAACACTTTTATTTTTGTATCTATACTTTTTCTTTCAAAGGAAACTGTGCCCACTTTCATAAAGGAGGCTGGTGGTACAATGCCTGTGCACACTCTAACCTAAATGGAGTATGGTACAGAGGAGGCCATTACAGAAGCAAGCACCAAGATGGAATTTTTTGGGCCGAATACAGAGGCGGGTCATATTCCTTGAGAGCAGTTCAGATGATGATCAAGCCTATTGACTGAAGAGAGAGAGTCCCCAATTTCAGTGACATAAACTCTGTATGTTTTTAGTTCCTAAAAATGTAAATGTTACATGTATATTATTTTGCACAATTTATTTCTACAGATAATTTTTAAAATGAATTTCAATATAACTATAAAAGGGTATCTATGAATGTAGTTTCATCTGCCTTCAATATAATGAAGAAGATTATTTGTCTCCATATCCTAGTTATTTTAAAAATTACACTGACTAGATACAGGCAAAGTTTGTTTTCTAAAATGTAAATATTTGCCACATTATAAAACAAAGCTTTATTTTAAATAGTAACTAAATACATGTTCAAGATACTTAACAATTTATTTAAAAACTGAGATTCTCTAACTTCCAGTGGGAAAAAAATTTTTAAATTTTAGTCAAGTAATACATTTTATTTATAAAAATATAGACAGGAAATTAGAGAGAAATCTCTAGTTTTGCCTATAGAAAATACATTTTTCCATTGAATAAAAGTTATTTCAAATTGAATTTGGGCCTTCCACATGTAATGATTAAATGTGAATTCTTGACAATACATTCTATGCCGATTTTCCCAAAAGAATTAAGTGACCCATGATATTAAAATACATATCATTTAAAAAAATGTAGAAATGCATGCATTATGGTCAATAATGGTCAATTTATAAAAACAATTACACAAATGAATTTCTCAACGTTATCTTCATATGATATGATGAATACCAAAATCTCCTGAAATGTATTCTATGTAGTTCTAAAATCAGCCAAATACTATTACAAAAATGCAGAATATTTAATGTAATGATTTTACAGATCTGAATTACAATTCTGAATGCATTTATTAATACTTTTTAAAAAAAAATTACTGATCCTTACTATTTAAAAAAAAAAAAAACCTGTCTGCTATTCAAATTAGAAAGCTTGGACAATTTTATAAGCATTAGTGCATACTTAACAGGTGAGACTAAAACAAATTCAACTGTTAGACATTTTCTTAAATATTGAGGATGCAATAGCTTCAGAGCAGAAGTCACAGGGGTGTGGCTAGTCCAAACTGCCAATTCCATCTCACAGTGCATGTGAGCAATGCTTAGCCTTACAGTATCTTCAACACAACTTTGCACTCAACAACTTTATTAGCGACCTTCTAGAACAACCTCCCTTCAGAAATATATTCACTACTTAGAGCTGACCTTCCCTTAATTCATTTGTGAAGCTAAAGTTTTAAAGAAACCTCATGAGACTTCTGCTCAAGCAAAAAGAAAATCCAACAATAACTAAAATGTGAGTGGCCAACGGTCTGTCCATGGCAATGGTTAAGGGGTGGGGAACCTATGGCCCTCAGGCCACATGTAGCCTTTTGGATCCTTGAGTGAGGCCTTCTGACTGAATCCAAAGTAGGTTATAAGGTAGTAAGGTCCAAGAGCTACCTACTTTGTAGGTTACCAAGAAATAAAGATGTATTTACCTTACCTTCAGTATGACTGAACTCTAATCTTGCCTTGGAGCTGGTTTATAGAAGGATTCCTTATGTTCAGTTATTTATTAATAAAGTTTATCCTATAAAAGATTTAGACTGTATTCTGTCCTCAATGGGAGGTCATCAATGCCTAAGGATACATGGCCTCTCTGAAACAGACTTTGAAAACTTGAGATTTTGGAAAATGCCAAAATTAGATAGCAACTTGAAAGTCAGTAGATACCTACAAATAAACTTATCCTCATGCTCCAAGCCTGGTAGAGTGTGAAAATCAATTTCAGTCTAATATTCATTTAACTCTTGAGTCATCATATGAGAGTGCTAATTCTTTCAGCATATTTCTTAGTATTCCTATGGTTAATAATATAAAAAGGCTGTAAAAATTTGTGCAATTTATGAAAATGTTTTAAATTACTGAGAAATCTGTACTAAACTGACATGATTTTTGTACATTTAAATTAATCTTGGCCGGGCGAGGTGGCTCACGCCTGTAATCCTAGCACTCTGGGAGGCCGAGGCGGGAGGATCGCTCAAGGTCAGTTCAGAACCAGCCTGAGCAAGAGTGAGACCCCGTCTCTACTAAAAATAGAAAGAAATTAATTGGCCAACTAAAAATATATAGAAAAAATTAGCCGGGCATGGTGGGGCATGACTGTAGTCCCAGCTACTTGGGAGGCTGAGGCAGAAGGATGGCTTGAGCCCAGAAGTCTGAGGTTGCTGTGAGCTAAGCTGACACCATGGCACCCTAGCCCAAGCAACAGTGATACTCTGTCTCAAAAAAGCAAAAAAAAAATAAAAATAAATAAATAAATAAATTAGAATGAAGTAATCCCTGTCAAACTTACCATGTTTGCCTGTGAGTACTTCATGGCAAATGTTTTAATTTGTTTTATGTAGATGTTGTTGTAGAACTGAATGAGGTCTCCCCTCTCCTC
>CAUYRT010023266.1:0-27557 GCA_963574885.1 Lepilemur ruficaudatus
TAGCCGGGCATGGTGGCGCATGCCTGTAGTCCCAGCTACTTGGGAGGCTGAGGCAGAAGGATCGCTTGAGCCCAGGAGTTTGAGGTTGCTGTGAGCTAGGCTGATGCCACAGCACTCTACAGCCCGGGCAACAGAGTGAGACTCTGTCTCAAAAAAATAAATAAATAAATAAAATGACATTACACTTGAGAAGCCACTTACACTTACCTTTAAAAACTAGTTATAAGTTAGTTTTTTTTAAAAAAAAAAAATCTTGTGATGATTAAATTACAAGATAGGATACTAAACATTTGATCTATTTCTTCTTTGAGAAATATACCTCAAGAAGAATGTATAAAACATGGACAGTTTAAAGAATTATTAAAGGAACATTCAGGTGACTGCCACCCAGGCTTAGAATTTCTCATTCTTTTTAAAGCTATTCTATCCCATTTATTTTAATTATAGACAGACCAAAGATATAAAAGCAAGATGTCTGGTGGAGGCTATGTGAAGTCTGCTTAGAGATTCCATAGAGAAAGAAAGGGTGTTTTTGGAGATAGATGTATAAACAAATCATAATAGTGTAAAAAGTGTAGTAAAAGTAGAACAAGTCACCAAAATAAAGGGTATGATTTGATTAACTTTGTCAAGGTGGATATCAGGAAAAATTTCCTAGAGGAAGGAGGCAGGGTTTCTGCAAAGACACAGAGGAAGAAGCGTGCAACTCTGGTGGCAGCAGAGTTATAAGCAGGATCACAGAGCATGGGGACAGGTGGGAGGGAGCTGCAGAGCGGGAGGGGAACTGCAGTCTGTGTCTACCTAAGAGCTTAGACTTAATCTTGTAGGATTTTAAGCAAGCCGTGTTTTAGAGCCCTGTGGTGCTAGCCTGCAGGAATGATATGTCAGGGGTAGGGTAGGAGAGGAACCAGGGGATGGGACCGAGACAGGAGACAGAGCCTGGAGAGGCCAGGCTGTGCTTTACAGCTGAGCTTTACAGCTGAGTCACAACTGCTTAAATCTCAGAGATTTACTTTCAAAGAAGATATTTAAAAATAAAGTTTTCAGGCCGGGCGCAGTGGCTCACGCCTGTAATCCTAGCACTCTGGGAGGTCGAGGCGGGCGGATCGCTCAAGGTCAGGAGTTTGAGACTAGCCTGAGCAAGAGCGAGACCCCGTCTCTACCAAAAATAGAAAGATATTAATTGGCCAACTAAAATACATAGAAAAAATTAGCCGGGCATGGTGGCACATGCCTGTAGTCCCAGCTACTCGGGAGGCTGAGGCAGGAGGATCTCCTGAACCCAGGAGTTTGAGGTTGCTGTGAGCTAGGCTGATGCCACAGCACTCTAGCCTGGGCAACAAAGTGAGACTCTGTCTCAAAGAAAAAAAATATAATAAAATTTTCAGCCAGGTGAGGTGGCTCACACCTGTAATCCCAACGCTTTGGGAGGCCAAGGCGGAAGAATCGCTTGAGGCCACGGGTTCAAGACGAGTCTGGGCAATATAGCGAGACCCCCATCTCTGTTATTTAAAAAAAAATGAAAAAAGAAAAATTTTCAAGGGTATGGTAATATAAGCACAAAAGGCATCCAGTTATCTATAAACTACAATTCAAAAAAAACAAATGTCATTTCTTGAAATGATAGCATAAATGAGAGAAGTTATCAGCTAGCAAAATGCTCTTTTTAACTAGAATCTTAAAAGAAACATTGTTACTATCTAAGAAAAGAAATTCCTGGAGACTTATCTCTCAAGAAAAATGATCAGACCTGAGGTTTTAAAATTAGTTCATTTCCTCTTACAATTCATTTATATCTACTGATGAAGTTGTCCCAAGAAAGTCAAAGATGGAGTTCAGCTTTTTTAGACTTACTCTGGAAGAATACGAGTGCTGATAAGCAAGCTGCCTCAGCCACCTGCTTCCCTCCAAAGCTCTTTACCATCATTGGGCAGGTGACATTAAGTCTCTTCTGTCATTTCTAGCAATTTTCCAAAAATAAAAAGTTACCTAGAGTTCTCATTTTTATTTTATTTCTTTATTATTATATTCTTGAATCAAGCTATCTTTAGCTTTTACATTTTTCAAGGGGGAGAAATCCTTGTGAGTTTGAACCACATGAAATTGTTGATGTTTGATCATTTTTGATGTATAAAAACATCATTTTCATATGGCAAATCTTCATAGTGTCTGGTCGAGTGTTTATCCTGTGACACTATACACGGCTGGTGGTTGTGGGCAATCTTGCGTGCCAGTGCTACAGCTTGGTGGGGAGGGCAGTGCCTCCTGGGTGATGGAAAGAGCGTCTGCTTGTCGTAAGGAGATCCAGGCTGGGATCCTGGCATGCCAGCGACCTACCACATAAGCTTGGGAAAGCCAGCTCCCTAGAGCCTCACTTTCTCATCTGTAAGATAAGCTTAAGAATTTTCCTCCTAGGGCTTTTGTAAGCATCAACTAAGATAACTATAAACCTGAGGTATATATAAACGTCTGACATGCAACAGGCACTCATTGCATGTTAATTGTTGAATCTCTAAAATCATTAAAAAATACTGAGTTCTTCCCAGCTCTGAAAGTGAATAAACATCCTGAATATCAAAACAATTGTATGAGAGAGTCCTTAGAGAATCAGGAAAAACTTCAGGAAGCAGATGGCATTGCTGCTAGGTTTTAAATGACAGAGTTTCGAAAGTCGGGGGAAGGGCATTGTAGACAGCAGGAAGGTGGACATGGGAAAACATGGTTTCTGGCGTGGAGAGGCACGCACAAACGTGAGAGGGCTGATAACTGAGCAGTTGGATAGCAGCTTGTGTTTAAAGCGAGGTAGGCCCAGCTCAGAGACGATGCTGAGGTTTTTTGGAAAAATGCTGGAGCCGTTAATAGAAATAAGGAATTTAGGGAGGAAGCCAGACATGGAAGAAAGAGAGGAGTTTGGCTGGGGAGAGGCCAGGGGTGGATGGTTGGACTCACTGGTGGGCAAAGTGTGTTCTTTATATAAACTAAGTGCAAAAATGAATGAACTGACAAACTATTCCATGTCACCTCATTGAAACTTGAGAGCATAGGGAATTTTCTCCCAAATCATATTATAGTGACATTCTTGTCTATTATAACCAAAGGTAAAGTTATTTGCCTAAATATTAAAATCAGCATATCAGATTAGGGACATCTGAAGTGACCCATTTGCCAGTAGGTGTTTAATTGCTGACAAAGTCCACTAGTCTTTTTTATTAACTGATTACCAAGGAATATATGTTAGGCATTGAGGGAAAAAAGTACCATTTATAGTTAAAACCAATATTAGTTACACTGTAACCCAGCTCCCTTAAACATATGCATGTTCTCTCTCTCTTCTGGACTGTGACAATGCTGTTTGGGGAGATTACACTCTGACTCAACTTAAAAATAAAGAGGACAGGAAAGCATCTTTACAATAACGAAGTTAAACGAGAGAGCACTTCAGAGCAGACAGAGCTAGCCCAGGTGCACAACAAAACAGAATCAAAAACACGGATGCTCCCTTGCCTCTGAGTCACTTGGTGTATGAATGCAAAGCAAAAGCAGAACATTCCGGGTCTATCCAAGCATGACTTACAGTTCAACATTGTACCACGTTGTATTCTCTGATTAGAAGCAATTGGGTTGACTGAATGGTTGAGTGTGTTTATTTGCCTGAAATTGTGATGTCAAAATATCTCTCCTTATACAGCATTATTTAGTGTGCTTTTGGATGAAAGAGTCACTATACCAAAAAAATTGTCTGAAAATGGCATGGTTTTTCAAGAACTGTAATAGTGAAGAGTCATTAACTGAACAGATATTGTATGAGGTAAATCTGTAATGTGAATTCTTCTGTTTTTATAGGCAAAATTACAGTCTTTGATAGTTATTACTTTCTGACACATTGGCAAAATGTTTCAATAGTACATTAAATAAAATATAAAGCTTGTTTTACTAATATTTGGAAAGACTAAAAATCTGCAAAAATGTATCATTAGTGGCTTAGGATGAAAGATGTGTGTTTATATTACATAATTGTCTACAGTGGTTTATTTTGAGAAACTTTATTGTATGTCTTTAATATCTGGATTATTGTACCACTAGCTCAAAAATTAGAACATTATCCGAGGAGACAAAAAATGCATTTTATGCCCGGGCTTGGTGGCTCACATCTGTAATCTTAGCACTTTGGGAGGTCAAGGCGGGAAAGGATCCCTTAAGGCCAGGAATTCATGACCAGCCTGGGCAACATAGTCAGACCCTGTCTCTATAAAAAATAAAAAAGACTTAGCCTTATCTGGGCATGGTGGCGTGTGCCTGTAGTCCCAGCTACTCAGGAAGCTGAGGCAGGAGGATCGCCTGAGCCCAGGAGTTGGGAGGCTGCAGCGAACTATGATTGTACCACTGCACTCCAGCCTGGGTGACAGCGAGACCCTCTCTCTTTAAAAAAAAAAAACCCAAAACATTTTATTAAAACCATATTACCAACTGACCTGTACCCAAAAGCTTTCACCTATAAATTACCAAGTGAATTATAGTTGTTTCTCCATATCTTTAAAAATCTAGTGTGATACCCTGTTTTTTACACAGAATTTATTTTGATAGCTTTCTGAGTCATGACTCATACACATAATGAGTACAGATGAGAGACTTGCATGGGAAGTAAGTCCCCTTTTCATATCTAACTTTATTTTTTCTTTTTTCATATCTAACTTTTGAAAAATGATGAGCTAGCTTATTGAAAATCTGATTGTAGCACATTAGGGGTCGATAGTTTAATTATGGACGTATTTATGCTAATTTTTTTCATTACTTATCAAAATATCATTTATATGGAATCCTTTCTTTGCCAAGAGGTTAACTTATTAATTAATTGATTAATTAATTAGAGACAGCATCTTCCTGTGTCACCCATGCTGGAATGCAGTGGTGCAATAATGGCTTGCTACAACCTGAGCTCCTAGGCTCAGGCGATCCTCCTGCCTCAGCTTCTTGAGTAGCTGTGACTACAGGCCTGCACCACCACACCCAGCTAATTTTTACATTTTTTTGTAGAGATGGGGTCTCACTATGTTGCTTGGGCTGGTCTTGTACTCCTGGCCTCGAGCAGTCCTCTTGCCTTAGCCTCCTGAGTATCTGGGACTATAGGCACCATGACTGGCTAATTTTTCTATTTTTTGTAGAGATGAGGGTCTTGCTCTTGCTTAGGCTGGTCTCGAACTCTTGGCCTCAAGCAATACTCCTGCCTCGGCCTCCCCAAGTGCTAGGATTATAGACATGAGCCACCACACTTGGCCTAAAATTCAAACTTTTGACAACGCCAAGTGTTGACAAGGATGTAGAGGAGCTAGAACTTGCATAAGTTGCTGGTGGGAGTATAAATTGAGACTTCACTTTGGAAAACAGTATGGCAGTTTCTGTCAGTTAAACATACTCTTACCACATGACCCACCTATTCCATTTTTGACACTGATTACCTAAGAGAAACGAAAATGTTTATCCACATAAATATTGGTACATTAATTTACATAATGACTTTATTCCTGATAACCACAAAGTGGAAACAACCCACCTGTTGTCCATCAACAGAGAAATGGATATGCAAAACATGATACATCCATATGGTGGAATACTATGCAGAAATGAAAAGGAACAGATTACTAATACATGCAACAACATGAATGAATATCCAAAACATTATGGTGACCGGGCGCGGTGGCTCATGCCTATAGTTCTAGCACTCTGGGAGGCCAAGGCTGGCGGATTATTTGAGTTCAGGAGTTCAAGACCAGCCTGACCAAGAGTGAGACCCCGTCTCTACTAGAAATAGAAAGAAATTAATAGGCCAACTAAAATATACAGGAAAAAAAATTAATCGGGCATGGTGGCACATGCCTGTAGTCCCAGCTGTGTGGGAAGCTGAGGCAGAAGGATTGCTTGAGCCCCAGGAGTTTGAGGTTGCTATGAGCTAGGCTGACACCGCAGTACTCTAGCCCAGCCAACACAGTGAGACTGTCTCAAAAAAACAAACAAACACAAAAACATCCTGGCAAGCGAAAGAAGCCAAATGCAAAGAAGTACACACTGTATGATTCCATATATAAGAGATTCTAGAACAAACAGAAAAGTCTATCATGTCAAAGTGACAATAGCAACAAAACCCCACAGTTCAGTGGTTGCCTTGGGAAGGAATGGGAATCAACTGGGAAGAACAGTAGGGAACTTTCTGGAGTGATGGGAATGTTCTGTATCTTGGCTGGGTGGTGATTACATTGGATATGCAATTGTCATAACGCATTCAACAAGCAGGGAGTGGTGGTGTGGGCCTGTAGTCCCAGCTACTCGGGAGGCTGAGGCGGGAGAATCGCTTGAGCCCAGGAATTCGAACTCAGCCTTGGCAACATAGTGAGACCTTGTCTCCTAAGACAACTACAATAACAAACTCATAAAAACTCCACATGTGGAGTCAAGAATATGCTTGAACACCATAAAGTTTGAAAAGACATGAGCTGGAGGAACAGAGATTGAAACTGACTATTAAGAATGATAAGAGGTATAAGGGTGGTGGACAGGAAAGGGTCCTACGGGTATGTGTGGACCTGGAAGGAGAATGTCGGGGTCTGAGGGAGACCGTGCAGTCTCCATGGTTAGGACCAGAGGGTTTGGAAGAAGACAGGCCTGTAGGAGTGGAGCTTTGCAGTACCTTTTGATATCTATTTCACCTAATTCTGTCAGATGGTATGTGTTTAAAGTCGAACCTCTTACTAAATATAGTATTGGATGTTTATGCATTACAGAAACTGTTATTTATATGTAATAAAAGCATTAAACAATTAATAAAAACATCAACAATTAGGAAAAGTTCTTATGAGAAGATAAACTAGTTTGTATTCTCCTAACTTCTAGGGAAACTGTCTAAAATCCTGATGTGTTTGAGTCTTGACACTAGAGAAAGACATTTATGCAGATGAGCACAAGTTCCAGTGTGTGTTTCTTGTTCTCTGTAGGTTGGGAATCCACGTGTTGAACTCACCCTCTCAGAGCTTCAAGACATGGCAGCTAGGCAACAACAGCAAATTGAAAATCAGCAGCAGATGTTGGTTGCCAAGGTAAGTTATCAAAGCAGAGGTAGGGCAACATTGTTCAAAAGGTATCTTCTTCAACCATCATTTTAGATTGGGGTTCATACATTCATGGATGACACTTGTAAAATAGGACCATGCCACGGGAGTGCTAAATACAATGTCTTGTTATTATCACTTCCATAATAATATATGCGTACTCTAGTTGCTGGAAGTTGAGAAGGTATCAGAGCAAGGTTTATCTTGACATGCACAAGGACAGGAAATGGCTGACATTATCCAATTCATAGATAAAATTTAGAAAGGATGCTTTCTGTTGTTACCTCCTTTTTCCTCTGGGTGTGTTCCCAGCTGTGTATTTGGTATTAGTGTTTAGAAGAAACCAGCAATCCATGATGAAAATGCTGGTCAGGGACCCTGAAGACAATGACAGCTGGTGAACCAGGGCTTCCTGATGTGCCCTCTATGCTGAAATTGTTTGGTTTATTACTGCGCAGGGTATAGATAATGCTCATTGTATACCAAATTTGACATTTGCTGTTGAAACCCTGTAAAGTAGGATTGGGAATTTTCCTAAATAATGGTTTAAGTCATGATTGAAAAATCAGACCTATCACCCATGCCTGCTGGAAATGATTCTTGTTGCAGATGATCTTAAAATGTTCTGAAACTGCTTTGAAGAAAACCTTTAAACATTACCAGCTGGGTTCTTACTGCTTTTTTCTGTAGAGAGATTTTCTTAATAACCAAATGTCCAATCCAGTTTCGTCATTTATTGAATGATTGTGTAAGTTCATTGTACTGTCCACTTTCATGAAAGTAATAATTTAAGTTGCACTGTTTTAAAAAGTTTATTGGATTTACAATAATAAAAACAATTAAAAGTTAAATTAGAAAGCATTTCTTCCCATTACTAAGATTTCTAAGATGAAATATACAATAAAATATTATGTAATTATAAAATTTTCTAATTCTGTTTATTTTCTTTCCAAATATTGATCCAAGAGTATTACTGTTAAAAAAATTTTAGATATTTTCATCAGTGTAAATCACAAGTTAATGCTAAATCTGAAATATTTAAGCACATTTCCTTACCTTAAAGTGTAGTGTGTAATGCCTGCATAATCATACCTTAAACCTCTCCTTATTTAGGTATATTTTATGCATACATATGGGACCATGAATATTTAATGTTGACTGTTATCCTTAAGGTATGTTATCACATTAATAGGAAAAAAAACTATTGAAGAGTGTTGCATATATTTTTATTTTTGGATTGTCCTGTTATTGTTTGACTATAAAATGTTTCGTTATTTTTGAAGAAACTAATCCTGAAGCAAGCAAACACTTCCTTGATTGTTCAGTGTCACTTAGCACATGGAGGTTTATCTCCTTGCTTATTACTTTATCTCTTTTCAGTGTAAAATCCTTTGCTAGTCAGTGCTCATTTCCTTTAGGAAGTTAAGAGATTCTTGGGAGCCACTTTGTAGCAGCAGGAAACGCGTTACTGACAGCAGGAAACTCAGGCTGGCTGAGACTTCGCAGATGTGAGAGTGGAGATGAGGTGGTGTTAGTCAGTGCATGTTCTCCTGCTGTAAGGTTTTCTGTCAGAGCACTTATATTGACTGAACGGTGTAGATCAGTGTGTGTAGTAAAATCCCCAGACTCTTACCATCTCATATGCCCAATGATTTCAGTTTTGCGTGGTCTGATGTGTGCAAGATTCCTCTAGTGTTTCTTTAGTATTCATTAAGATGGGTGATACTGTGGAATACATTCAAATTTTTCTTTTTAGTGTGTGAAAGTAATTGCAAGTTTCGATTTTCAAAGTTATATTTTTCCTTCTTTTGTTAGGAACAGCGTTTACATTTTCTAAAGCAACAGGAGCGCCGTCAGCAGCAGTCTATTTCTGAAAATGAAAAGCTTCAGAAATTGAAAGAACGAGTTGAAGCCCAGGAAAACAAGCTGAAGAAAATCCGTGCTATGAGAGGACAAGTGGACTACAGTAAAATCATGAATGGCAATCTGTGTACGTGCCCACGCCCCACCCAGCTCCCACTCTCACCAGTCCAAGATCAAGTGAAACAGAGTCCAGCTGTACCTTTCTATAGCAAGTGTGCTAAAGCTTTGCTGTGTTATCTGCCTCTAAAAGGAAGGCATTGGTTAGGTTAAGTGATCTTGAAAGGTCTCTTGGAGCCCTAGGATGCAGCAGGAAGATCCTTTTGTTACATTGGTAACAGCAGCCCTCTGCAGTGGGGTGGGAGTGCTCCAAGAGGGCTCGCTCATTACAAGAGTCTGCGTTCTTTGAACCGTTTAAGTTTTATCCATGCATTAAGATGAGCCATACAGACACTCCCTTTTTTTCTGTGTGGACTCCGATTTTATTCGTCAGTTCAGATAGTGTCACAGTGAGGCGGGAGGCCTTTGTGGCTTTCTCTGCCCTCACAAAGCCTTTGTTCATTCCATGGGTACATTGAGGTTTTGAAGTGGCTTGACCAAGCTAGCTTTTGGACTGTTTTCCCTAAAGAGTATTTAGCAATTAATGCAAGTATCATTGTTTGCTCTATGAGCAGTCACATCATGTGTTTTAGATTAAGCATATCATAATTTTATCTGGCATTAGATGATACTAGGGTTGAGTTCAATGTATAGAAGTGAAAAAGAATGTCAACTAAATGATTTTTTTGTTTGTTTGTTTGTTTTTTGGTGGACAATTATAGCTGCTGAAATAGAAAGGTTCAGTGCCATGTTCCAGGAAAAGAAGCAGGAAGTACAGACTGCAATTTTAAGAGTTGATCAGCTCAGTCAGCAATTAGAAGATTTAAAGAAAGGAAAACTTAACGGGTTCCAGTCTTACAATGGCAAGTTGACGGGACCAGCAGCCGTGGAGCTAAAAAGACTGTACCAAGAGCTACAGGTAACTCGTCTGCATCTGGGGAATGGTTACATTAAAATATCCTCATCTTTCTGGCTTTCACCTTAGTATAGTTTGGAAGCCTAAGGAACTGGAAACAAATTAATGGATTCTAATTTAGTGATAGGTACAAAATATATTCAGTATAAAAGAATTTTTTAAATGGCTTTATTGAGATACTCACATAGCATACAATTCACCCATTTAAAGTATACCGCCCCGTGGCTTTTAGTATCTTCAGAGTTGTGCATCCACCACCACAACCAGCTGTAGAACATTCTCATCGCCCCATAAAGAAGCCCCTCACTTCTTAGCCATCACCCCCCAAGAGCCTGGCAACCATGAATCTACTTTCAAGTATGGGTTTGCCTAGTCTGGACATTTTATATGAATAGAATCATACAATACGGGTTGAGCATCCTTAATCTGAAAATCCAGAATCCTTCAAAATCTGAAATTTATTGAGTACTGACATGATGCTCAAAAGAAATGCTCATTGGAGCATTTTGGATTTAAGATTTCTGGATTAGGAGGGATACTCAACTATTAAGTACAATGCAAATATTCCAAAATCCAAAACATTTCTGGTCCCAACCATTTCGGATAGGGGATGCTCAACTTATATGTGGTCCTTTGTGACTAGTTTCTTGTACTTAGCATGTTTTCAGTACGAAGAATTTTATTGGAAAATAATAAACTAGTAAATAATTAAGCTTTAGAGGACATTTAAGGCCTCTGTGTGAGCTGTATTTTGATGAGCTGGACAAGCACCCATTGTTAAATCCTTGTTTTAGTTAAGGCTGCTGTAACAAAATACCACAGGCTGGGTGGCTTAAACAGTAGATATTTATTTCTCTCAGTTCTGGAAGCTGGCAGGTTCAGTTCCCAGTGAGGGCTTGCTTCCTGGCTTGCAGGCAACCACCTTCCTGCTGTGTTCTCACCTGGTGGAGAGTGAGTTCTGGTCTCTCTTCCTCTTATAAGGACATTAACGCCATCATGGGGGTGAGGCCCCTACCCTCATGCCCTCATCTGAACCTAATTACCTCCTGAAGTCCCCACCTCCAAATACTATCACACTGGGGTTAGGGCTTCAACATATGGATTTGGGGTGGTGGGGGGCACACAAACATTCAGTCCATAACAATTCACAAGATTTCCATTTCTGAGAAGTTTTCATTCAGCAGGTGATTTTTCAAGACAGAAATAAGTTTTATAATTTTTTTTGTTTTTATTTTATTTTATTTTTAGAGTCAGGGTCTCTCTCTGTCATCCAGGCTGGAGTGCAGTGGTGTGATTATAGCTCACTGTAACCTCGAACTCCTGGGCTCAAGTGATCCTCCTGCCCCAGCCTCCCCAGTAGCTGGGACTACAGGTGTGTGCCACCACACCTGGCTAATTGTTCTGTTTTTTGTAGAGATGGGATCCTTACTGTGTTGCTTGGGCTGTTCTTGAACTCCTGGCTTCAAACGATCCTCCACCTCAGCTGCCAAAGTGCTGGGATTACAGGTGTGAGCCACCATGCCCAGCCCAAGTTTTGCACTTTTATTAGCACTTGCTAGTAAAAGTATTATATCATTTTATGAAATGAGGGTATTTTGCTACAGAGTAAAATCATTTCTGGTTGCTGTTAAGTTGTTTAACATAAACGCATAGAGTTAATAAAACATCATAAGAATTTATGACTTCTACACTTTAAGTGATTGTTAAAAGTGCAGGGTTCTAGGGATTTTTTTTGGTAAGGTGTGATGAATGTAATATAAGGATGTCATTTATTTCCAACTTTTTGGACCGCAATCCAGTTTTTTTGTTTGTTTTAAGAGACGGGTTCCTACTCTGTTACCCAGACTGGAGTGCAGTGGCCCAGTCATAGTTCACTGCAACCTTGAACTCCTGGCCTGAAGCAGTCCTCCTGCCTTGGTTTCCCGAAGTGCTGGGATTACAGATGTGAGCCACTGGGCCCAGCCTGCAATCCAGTTTTTAAAAGTACTTTTTACCTCTTGTCTAGTACACATATGGAAGTGTATATGCACAGGTGCTACGGGCATCTGAAAGAGTTGAACAAGACAGTACTTAATTTCTGATAGAAATCACACTCTGATGTTTTCTATTCTTTCCTATTTAATTTCTTAAAAGTGTCAGTTGCAACTCACTCACATGATACAAGCGGTGCTTTCTTTCGTGATTCAGGTCATCCTTTGTGAATTTTCTTGGCTTCACGGTAAGGTGCCCATTCGGTGGACTTGGGCATGAAGCAGCTGCATGGGGTGAAGCAGACCCCTCTCCTTAGGTCCTGAGAGCCCCGAGGACTGCAGTTGTAGTCACCTGTCATCATTATTGGTGCTGGTCATTCCATGTGCTTTGAAGAAGGTGCCTTGCAAATACTTTCTCTGTTTCGTAGGAACTCTGCTCTGGCTTCATCAATGCTGTACATATAAAATATTTATCACACAGGTGGCAATGCATGAATGTAAATACACATCAGAACTTACTGCTCCTTTTTCTTTTTCTTAAAATCTCTCTGGCAATGAGAATTTGACTTTGTGATTGCCACAAATCATAAAAGTTGTATTTTGTATTTTGCAGATTCGTAACCAGCTTAACCAGGAACAGAATTCAAAACTCCAGCAGCAGAAGGAACTCCTAAATAAGCGCAACATGGAAGTGGCCATGATGGACAAGCGGATCAGTGAACTGCGTGAACGTCTTTATGGGAAAAGAATTCAGGCATGTGAAAAAGAAAGTTTCTGTGAGGTGACTTGGGTCTGTGAGATAAAAATGGTTCATCCAAAAATTGCTCATCTTTACTAAGTGGTATTATGCTCCCTCCATTCGCCACAGTTTATAAAACAGAAATTGGCCATATTCCCTCAAAAATAAATAGAAGAAAGTTCACTTTCCCAAAGACTTGTTTCGTAGCTCATGGAGTCATGCAGTTCAGCCTGCAGCCTTGGCTTTGTCCTTGCCCTGCACCCTCCCCATGTGTTTTTGTCTCTTCTCCACTGGGGGCGCTGTTGGCTCTGGAATCGCAGCATCTGACACAGGCCATGCTTTGCTTTTTTTCCGCCCCCCCCCCCAAAAAAAGATGGGGTCTCAGTTGCCCAAACTAGGATGCAGCGGTGCAATCATAGCTCACTGTAGCCTCCAACTCTGGGCTCAAGTGGTCCTCCTGCCTTAGCCTCCCAAAGTGCTGGGATTACAGGCATGAGCCACTGTGCCCAGCCTCTGCCCTTTTAAGCAGTGCCACTATGGACAAATTCCTTGACTTGTGTAGCTTTGTGTCCTTGTTGTATAGTGACTTGTCCTACCTGCCCAGGAGTTGTTATAAGGATTCTTAGGAATAACCTATGTAGAAGGGTTTTGTAAACTTTCAAGCAAAATGCTATGTAAGGGGTTATACGTTTAAAAAGTCTTTGTTTTTTTTTAATTTCAAAGGTAATAAGTACTCAATGAAAAAAATTAAAACAGTACAGAAGTGTTGGAAGGAAAATTTGAAAGTCCCTTCTACTGCGTTCTCCAGAAATGGTAGTTGTTAATGGTTGTAGTCTTTTGCTTAATACAAACACAAAGGTATAGAACTTTAATTGAAAAGGGGATTGTAGGAATTATATTATTCACACTGTCTCACCTGGGTTTTCTTTTTTAAACTGCAACATGGGCATCTTTCCAGGTCATTTCTCCCCCCTTTTTTTTTTTTTACCCAGAAGTTGCTGGGAACCCTCATTCTTGTTATGCCATCTAAATACTGTTCTGTGGTTGCAGGGCCTGTAACCCCTTTACCACGCCCTGTAGGCAGGCAGGGTGTCCCAAGTCTTGCTGTCACTCAAAGCGCATCAGCAAGCACCTGTATCATTGAGCACCTGTGTGGAGGAGGAGCTGCTGCACTGTGTATCTTTGGTTGGATGTGACACTTGACCTTTGATGCTCAGAGATTAGGAGAGCAGTGCCTGAGTGCAGAGCTGACTGCACTCCGCCCTTGGGGTGGAAGAGTGGAGCAGGCAACCAGCTGGCAGAGATATTCTCCCCAAAGTTCCCTTGTGTGTCCTCAATGATTTCACAGTTTGGTGACAGAAGAGTGTCCTCTCGTCAGCCTCTGCTGCTCTGAAGGATGCTCTCAGGAGGCAGGCTCAGGCTTCAGGGGCTTTCCCAGGTGGGATGGGTTTGCAGGATGGTAGAGGAAGAAGGGAGCTGCCACTTCTGTGGGCATTAAAATGAGTCATTTACAAATCTACCCCTTCTTTGTAACCAGCAAGTTTGAAGGTCAGTAGTTAATTTGTATAACTATGATTTCAGCTGCTGACTTTCCTTTCTCAAGATTAACAACACAGAGGCCACGAGAGAGAGGCTGCAAGCACCTTCTCCATGCTCACTTCCGTTATGTTCTTTAGTAGCCATGTAGTAGTCAGGGTTCTCCAGAGAAACAGAACTAACAGCATGTGTATGTGGTATATATGGAGAGAAAGAAAAAGATTTATCTTAAGAAACTGGCTCATGGAATTATGGAGGCTGGCAGGTCTGCAGTGTGCAAGGCATGCTTGCAACCTGGAAACCCAGGGAAGAGCTGATGTTGTGGCTAGAGTCCGGGGCCGTCTATAGGAGAATTCCCTCTTTCCCAGGGGACCTCCATCTGTCTCTCTTGAGGCTTTCCACTAATTGAATGAGGCCTGCCCGCTGTATGGAGGGTAATCTGCTTTATTCAGAATCTACTTATTTAAATAAGTTAATCTCACCTACAAAATACCTTCACAGCAACATCTAGACTGATGTCTGACCAAATATGTAGGTACTGTGGCCCAGCCATGTTGACACATAAAATGAACCATCACAAATGGCTAGAGCCATTCCACCTGATAATGCAGAGGATGTCCTTGAAGGTGCTTCTGCAGACGTGTCCTAGGTACCTTTGAGGAATTGTGAGTCATGAACTTTCACCCTAGAATGACACATGCTCATGCGTATGGAATCTTGTGAACAGTTGTAGGGGTTATGGATCCGTGCTTAGAGCCTATCTAGGGATCCTAAGGAGTCAGTGATTCTCTGGTTAGAATCCATGTTGTAGGCCCTTTTGTTCTTGGGCAGCATTATGTGACCAGTGTCCTCTGTCTGTGGTTCTGTGTCCTTGCTGAGAAAGGCAGAGCTGCCTTCAGGGAACTGAGCTCACTGCTGGGAGTCAGAGCGTTTCCTGGTCACCGTGCCCCACATGGCTCGTACAGTCCTTACAGCAGCACTTATCCTGACTTTACAGAGGAGGGCACAGAAGCTTGGAGAGGTTCAGTCACTTGCCTAAGGCAGTGCAGCAGCTGAGTGGCAGAGCAGGACCTGAAGCCAGGCCCAGAGTGCAGGCTTGACTGATACCTCTGTACCCACCCAGGGCAGGGAGAATGTCCCCCAAGTAAGAGGGAGGCTGTACAAAGGTCATGCGGAAGTTTTTCTGTTATCACGTTAGCCCCTCATTTTCGTGGCTCACAAATGGGTTGGTGTTATCAAAGAACTGCTCATACGGGCTGTGAATTGAGGCCTTTCTCTGACATTTCTCACTTTCTGGATGCTGATCTTTGAGGGTGATGGGCTTCCTAAGCACGGATTATGAAGTGAGTGGTTTATGTGTGAGCTGGCAGTCTCTCACACTAGGCTTGGGATATCCTTTAATTTAGGAGAATCTTGACTTTTATTTCTCCCTGACTTGTAGCTAAACCGCGTGAATGGCACGTCGTCACCACAGTCACCCCTGAGCACATCTGGCAGGGTCGCTGCTGTGGGCCCTTACATCCAGGTTCCTAGTGCCGGAAGCTATCCTGTCCCAGGGGACCCCATAAAGCCCCAGTCTCTCACTATTGCTTCAAATGCTGCCCATGGAAGATCCAAATCTGGTAAGTGGCTGAGCCTTCTTCCTAGGGGAGAATTCAAGAGGTGGACAGGGAGATTTGTGGGGACAGGGGGTGCAGCAGGGCAGGGGCCAGGGCTCCTGAGGCTCCGCCTTATGTCATACTCCAGGCTCAGCTCCCCTTGAGGCGCTTGGTCTTTCTGGGCATCATTTGGGGAGCTGTGTGTCACCTCAGTAATGACCCTAAAATGAGACCAAATTCTCTTTATTGAACTGAAGGTCTCCACTGTGTGGCTGTTCAAAACACAGTAGAGTTAAATTAATTAATTAAAACTCTGACCCTCAAGTGTTCTCTTATACCGCAGGTTTGTTTACCGCTGAGGGCGCTGGCTGCAGCCAGGCCGAAGGGCTGTCCCTATAAACAGAGCATTGTTACTGGTCTTTACTTTCCCCGCTCAGCACCCTCTACACTGATCAAAGTCTACAAACCGTTGCTTTGGTCTTTGCACAATCGTGCTGCGTAAGGACTCAGGCCTCCAGCTCCACGCTCGAGCACACTCACGTGTGACATCCCAGCCAAGCACAAGGCAAGCTCTCCAGTCTGACTGGATTTTAAACCAATGCATTAAAAAGTCAGGATTTCTTTGCAATAAGACTTTCTTTATGACTGGGGTTGACACGTTTTCTGTAACATACAGCACCAGGAATCCATATTCTGACATTCAAAACATTCCTTCATTTGTGAAAACAATTAATTCTACTCTCTGGCCATCAGGCCTATATTTTGAGTCCCTTTTTTCAGGATTGGTGATCAGTTCTTGTTGGTTTTTTGTTTGCTTCATTCTCTCTTGACCAGTGCCTGGTAAGAACAGCAGCACATCTGCTCCTCCTGAGGAGCTCGGGGCGTGCTCTGAACCTGGTAAGAGGGAGGCATTACCAGCCCTCAGGGCCATGAGCCCTGCTCACGTCTGTTACGGCCACACCTCAGCACCCAGCAGCAGTCTGGTCGGCGTGAGCCCCTGACTGAGCTTTCTTTGATAAGCTGTTGTTTATAATTTGAACCATCCATGGTAGGAGTAGATATTCATTTGTTTCCAGTGGCAGGTAATTCGTGCAGCCAGCTACTTCCCTCTTAACTTCTTTTGAAAATTGAAGTTAGAGAATGTCTGAGAATGTCTCGCATTTCCCCTTTCTCTGTCAGTGTGTCCTGTGCTGCCTCACAGGATTTGCAAGAAGACACCTTACGGAACTCTAGCCTTGCTCTTTCCTCTGGAGCTTACTGTGACTGGACACAGAAAACCTGTGTTAACCCCAAACTGGGGCAGAATCTCAGCCCAGACGTAGAACCGGGATGTAAAATCTCCCTGGTGGGGACTCTTAACCTTTGCTGTTGGCTGTCCTGGTTGTGTCAAACAGATGGCCACAGTAAACCCAGAGTGACCAGCTCGTGGACAGTGTCAGACCTCGACGTCGGGCCTGACTGCGGCTCCTCGCAGCACTCGGCAAGCCCGTTCGTAAACCGTATGTTGGCTGACAGGCTTGGCGGGACGCTTATGATGCTCTTGATGTGTGCAAAATCAATAATCATTTGTTTTTCCAAACTGAAAAAGGTCTGTTCATCACATCTAGACTTGGAAAAGATGCCACACAAACATCACTTGTTTCAATAGGTGTGAAGTTTGGATGGGGCCACACACCTGATCATCCTCAGAAAGGGTCTGGCACCAAGGGACAGATGCCGGCACAGCACGAATTTTGTTTTGGGGTTTTGTGGTTTGCATTGTAAACATTAAGGTGATTTTCTGAGTTCATTATGAGGCCTTTGCTTTTTTTTTTTTTTTGAGACAGAGTCTCATTCTGTCGCCCCAGGTAGAGTGCAGTGGCAAATAATTTTCCTTTATAATAAAAATAAGTGATCTTCCTTCTGTGCCCCCTGCCTTGTTGCGAAGAAAGGAGAAAATTGCTTTTTAGTCCCCTCCATGGCTGGTTTCCATAAAACGTCCCATTGCTGGGGGATTTCAGAAGCAGCTAGACAGCCACTTTCCCTGTGACCCTGTGGGAGGGCACAGAAATGCAACTCCCTTGGCACTGGTCCCACCCTTCCTCCTGGGTCTCAAGTGGGCTCTGCTTTTCCCCCATCAGCCCTGAGTGTTCTGTGGGTGCATCCTGGGCGAGCCTGTGAGTTTCTGGCCTATGTATCCTTGGCATCTAACAACCCGAGAGGATGAAAGCACACACGCTTCTGGCCTGGAGGGGGCCAACAGGCTACATGAGGCCAGGTGACAGTTTGCTAGGGCCTTGGAATGCCTCACGAGGGCCTGCGTGTCTTGGAACCCCCTGCCCGGAGCCTGGAGGGCCGTTTAGCAGTGTAGTGGTTGAAGCCCAGTTGCAAGCCCGGGGCTGCAGTGCCGCTGCATCGGCGTTTGGCTTAGCGGCAGGCTGCGCACGACCACGACCACGGCCGGTGGGGCCCAGGCTCGCTGCCTGACGTGGGCCTGCTCAGAGTGTGGTCGAGAGGCTCCTTCTTTGTGTTCTGTGAGCCAAAGGTTTTGGCTCGAGCATTGTGAGAACCAGTGACTTCTCTGCTGTTTCTTAGTTATCCCCTCCTGCCTGTGCTGCACATAGGATGCAGGAAGGGGATGTGCTGTTGCTAGGAGGGCCCAAATCAGTCCCCTCTGATGTCTGTCCCGTATTGCTGATGGGGCTGGCAGTGTCGACCCCTTCAGTCCAGCTCAGCGTCAGTACCTGCTAAGGACAGAAACAGGAGCCTGAGTCGTGGGTGAGAAGTCTGACCCTGCAGATGTTCTAACGGACATAGGTCACTATGAGGGACCCTGTGATACCAGGGAATGCCTCTGCACCCTTTTTCAGTTTGGAAAATGCTCTGTAAAGAACACGTCATCCCAGGGGCTTTCCTGAACACTTGAGTTGATAACTGGCTTTCTAATCACTGCAACAGAATGGCAGTCTGCTCCTGCTGCCACGTAATCAGTGGGAACTTGCTTTGGCCTCTTGTGATCATAAATTATTTTAGAGAATAGAAATTTCTAACAGATTAATGTAGAATTTTTATCTTAATGAAAGTAGTACAGGTCAAACCTATTATGAGGTCAAAAGGTGAATCTTTTTTGATTGTTGTATGTAATTTATAAATAGTGTTTGAAAAATGCCAACGCTTAGTCAGTGGCGTTATTATAATGGATTTGACCTGAATTTAAATGGGGTGCAGCCCTGGGACTGCACTAGCTGAGCCTTTGTTTGGTCTTTGAGGCTCTGGTAACACTTGGAAACAAGTTGGGCACCATCCTTTGGTCCTGTGCACAGGTCTGTGAGTCTTAGAGGAGATGAACAGCTCAGCATGTGGGGTGGCGGGACAGCTCGGTGTATGGGGCTCCAGCGGGATGGGACATCCCAGTGCTCTTTCTGTTTCTGGCAAGGTGTTAGTCTTAGGTTGGTTCAACTAATTTTAAGAAAAATTTTTACCCAAATTCTTTGTTCTTTTCAAGCTAATGATGGAAACTGGCCAACATTAAAACAGAATTCTAGCTCTTCAGTGAAACCAACACAGATGGCCAGTGCAGACTGGAAGGACCCGGGTATGGAGGGGACTCTCAGGCAGGGCACCATCTCAAGCCAGCCTTTGCCCTTCTCAGCATTAGGAGCCACGGAGAAGCCGGTAGGCCATTTGTCTTTATCACAAAACACAAGTTCTTAACGACATTACTCATCTGCCTTCATCTTAAGTAAGGGGCATGAGTCGTCATGAGGCAAATTAATCCTGTTAGTGTCCAGATTACACCCAAAGTACTAAATGGGTTCCTGGACTTGAGAGCCTGAGAAGTGCACAGGTGCCTTCTGGTCAGGACTTGTGCAGACAGTGGGCTGCAGTGTGCCCTCTGCCCTGGTCACAGCCTGACTGAGGGAATGCAAATCCTACTATGTATTCTCTTGGGACTGTGGATCGAAATTTGCTTAACTTTTCAAAGACTGACTTTGTTTTTCTTCTTAACACCTAAATTTAGGGCATCGAGATTGGTAAAGTGCCACCTCCCATCACTGGTGGGGGCAAGCAGCTTCCCCCAAGCTATGGGACATACCCAAATCCTACGCCTCTGGGTCCAGGGTCGACAAGCTCCCTAGAGAGGAAGAAAGAAGGCAGCTTGCCCAGACCTGGTGCAGGCTTGCCAAGTCGCCAGAAGCCCACCCCACCGCCCCCGGCAGGCAGCACCTCCCAGCCAGGCTCATCACAGCAGATTCAGCAGAGGATTTCTGTGCCGCCAAGTCCCACGTACCCAGCGGGGCCACCATTTCCAGCTGGAGACAGCAAACCTGAACTCCCCCTGACAGTGGCCATTAGGCCCTTTCTGGCTGATAAAGGATCAAGGCCACAGTCTCCCAGGAAAGGCCCCCAGACAGTGAATTCAAGCTCCATATACTCCATGTACCTCCAGCAGGCCACACCACCTAAGAATTACCAGCCAGCAGCGCACAGCACCTTAAATAAGTCAGTTAAAGCCGGTACGGTGGGTTTATACTCTCCTTCTCTTCAGGCTGGGAAATTACACTTTTAATTAAGAAAATACTAATCTATATCCTTACATTTGGGCCACATGCTATTTAGAATGAACTTAATTGCTACATTAAAGCACAGCCTTGGTGTCAGTGTGGGAGGGAAGTAAGAGGTGCGATGCATGGAGTGAGGAGTTCGCGGATGGCTCGCGGCTCTCGGGCCGCTTGTCTGAGCATCCACCTCCCTGTGCTGCTTGGGAAGCCCAACTCCGGGAAGGGTGAGATCTCAGGGATTTCCTCCTTTCCCTTCTGCTTCTTGGTAACTTGTGCCAGGAGCTACCCATTGAGCAGGGGGGTGGCTTTGCTGCTTAGGAGCCTCCCCCAAAACCCCACAGGGGAGAAAAGTCTTGGTTTGAGGTGTTCTTGGAAGACAGATGAGAGGATGAGTCTCACACGTTCCACCAAGGCTGGTGACCCTCACAAGAGGATCCTGCGGGTCAGGTCTAGGCTGGGGCCTCCTGAGACATTCTTGGGCACTGGCTGCAGCTTCCAGATGCACAGTTCAGGGATTCCTGGGTGGAGGTCACCCTGCCCAGGGACCTCTCCAGTGGTGGTGTGGTGTTTACCTGTGGGCAGGTTCTGGCCACGGTGGAAAAGACCTAGATGTTATCAAGAGTTCCTGGCCCACCAGGTGAGACCTTCCTGCTCTGAGGAGGTACATGTTTTTTAATCACTCTAAGGCTTTAGTAGTTTTGTCTTTTTCCTTGGCCAGAAAACAAGGCAGGCTTGAGGCAAGAAAAGTCAGGTTAGCGATTTTTCCTCTTTTGGAAACGCCCAAATTCTGGAAACCCCGATGTAAAAACTCGTGCGCTAGAGAGATATACTGCACCTTTTTTAAGGAGTCAGTGGAAGTTCTAGGAATGGGTTTCCTCAGGATTTAAAACCTGAATTTGACAGCAGCAGATTTGCATGTCTCTGTAGGAATGAAGGTGTTCAGTGGTCGGACTCCAGCCATACTGTTGAAATTGCCCATCTTTTCTGTCTCCTGCAGTATACGGTAAACCCGTTTTACCGTCAGGTTCGACATCTCCATCCCCGTTACCGTTTCTTCACGGGTCGCTGTCCACAGGCGCATCACAGCCTCAGCCATCTTCAGAGTGTCCCGAGAAAGAGCCAGAGCAGGACGGCCCGGCCCCGCCTGCAGACGGCAGCACTGTGGAGAGCCTGCCGAGGCCGCTCAGCCCCACCAAGCTCACACCCATCGTGCACTCCCCGCTGCGCTACCAGAGCGACGCCGACCTGGAGGCCCTCCGCAGGAAGCTGGCCAATGCGCCCCGGCCCCTGAAGAAGCGCAGCTCCATCACGGAGCCCGAGGGCCCCGGCGGGCCCAACATCCAGAAGCTGCTGTACCAGCGTTTCAACACCCTGGCTGGCGGCATGGAGGGCACCCCTTTCTACCAGCCCAGCCCCTCACAGGACTTCATGGGCACCTTGGCCGATGTGGACAATGGAAATACCAATGCTAATGGCAACCTGGAAGAGCCCACCCCTGCCCAGTCCACAGCCCCTCTCCTTGACGAGCCTGCCCCTTCGTCAGATGCCAACGACAATGAGTTACCTTCCCCTGAGCCAGAGAAGCTCATCTGTCCCCAAACCACCCACCAAACCGCTGAGCCTGCAGAGGACAATAACAACAATGTGGCCACAGTCCCTTCCACAGAACAGGTCCCAAGTCCTGTGGCTGAGGCACCATCCCCAGGGGAAGAGCAAGTTCCTCCACCATCTCTTCCCCTTGTTGTCCACCCTCCTGCAGCCTCCACGGTGGGTGTCCTTGCTAGACCAGCACCAGGCCTTCCTGGTCATTCGTGCAGCCAGGACCTCTGGGGCACTTCGCCTTGTGTTAGGCTGTGCTGGGAGCAATAGGAGCCAGGAATGTCTCTGTCCCAGGCCCCTGAGTTGGGCCTAGTGGGGAGGACAGACAGTCACGTGTCACACAGATAGCTGCGGCACAAAGGAGCCTTTCCCAGGCGACTAGTCAGGGAGCTCTAGAAGGCTTGCCTGTGGAAGGAGAGGCAGAGAGAAGTAAGAACCATCTAGGGCCCCTGGTGGGAGGTCAGTGTTGGTGGAGCAGAGAGAGTCTTCAGCAAGGTCCTCTCTGCTGGGGTCTAGTGCCTTGGCAGGAAGAGTCCTGTGGAATGTCGGTAGGAACAAGCTGCTGCCTCCCTGGGACTGGCACCAGGTTCGACAGCGTGGCAATCACCTACCATACTCCTTCCCACAGGGAATGGCTGGCAGCCCACACACAGCTGTGGTCCCTGTGAGCCCAAGCCAGGGCCTCAGGCCCCGGCCAGGGCTCTCTTTCCTAGCAAGCTATGGGCGGCAGTCGGCACTGGTGGCTGGGCCCTCACTTAGGGTGGCCACCTGGGTGCTGCCGCTGCTGCTCCAGGGGCTGCTCTTGTAGAGCCCTCCCTTAGGCTTTAGTTCCTGTCACGCCTTCCCACCCAGGCGGTGCTGCTTGGGCTCTCCTCGCTTCGGGAGATCACCTTTAAACTGAACATGTTTCATCTTCATTCCCAACAGAGCAAACGGACCAACCTGAAGAAGCCCAACTCTGAGCGGACGGGGCACGGTCTGAGAGTCCGATTTAACCCCTTGGCACTGCTCCTAGATGCTTCGCTGGAGGGAGAGTTTGACCTGGTGCAAAGGGTCATCTATGAGGTGAGTTGCAGCCGCCTGCCACTGCGTGTGCTGGAGGGGCCAGGCGAGGCTCTCATGTGCCGTATGTCCTAGGTGGAAGATCCCAGCAAGCCCAACGACGAAGGGATCACCCCACTGCACAACGCCGTCTGTGCCGGCCACCATCACATCGTGAAGTTCCTGCTGGACTTTGGGGTCAACGTGAACGCTGCTGACAGCGACGGATGGTGAGGCCCCGTGGGAGTGTGGGGTTGAGAGGCGCACTTTTCCCTACTTGCCAAATGGAAGACATGCATGTTCTAGACAGTCTGGAAGAATGGGAGAGAGCGCAGGACACCTGTCATTTAGTCCTTGAAAGGCACCTGGTGTCAGCGTTCCCTTGCATGTCTTCCCAGCCTTTCCTTTCGTCACCTTGTTAAAGACGTAGCTGTGGCTGTGTTCTTTGTATGCCTGGTTGTGAACATGGTGACCTGAGCATTCTGCTTGCTAGTCAGTTTTTCTCTTCATATATTGTATATGAAATGTACGACTTCCGTGTTCCATATGAAAAGTAACCTCAGCAACTCCCCTTTTGTCAGACACCGAGCTGGTGTTATTCTTTTCTGCTTGCCTTCAGGAACAGGGCCCACTGGTCCCTGTAGGGGTTATTTTGAACTTCCACACAGCTGTCATTCTGCTGTACTTGAGTTGTTGTAAAATATATATAACATAATATTTTATCATGTTAGTCACGTTAAAATATACATTTCAGTGTGTTATGTACATGGACATTCCTACGTGATGGACATCAATTTATAGGCCATTTCTTATTACATGCCCCCCTTTTTCAAAAATTTGTCTGATCCAAAACTACTTGTTTGTAGAAATCATGCCATTAAAACTACACAGAAGTGGCTGGGCATGGTGGCTCACGCCTGTAATCCTAGCACTTTGGGAGGCCAAGGTGGGTGGATCACTTGAGCACAGGAGTTTGAGATCTGCCTGAGCAACAGTGAGACCCCATCGCTACAAAAAATAGAAAAAATCAGCCAGGTAAGGTGGCGCACACCTGTAGTCCCAGCTACTCACTCAGGAGGCGGAGGCAGGAGAATCGCCTGAGCCCGGGAGTTGGAGGTTATAGTGAGCTATGATCGCGCCTGTGAAGAAACCGCACTCTAGCCTGGGCAACAGATCAGGCCATTCCCCTCCCCCCCCCAAAAAAAACCACAGAAGCTTGCCTGGCACAAAAGCACAGCACCTTCCATGAGCGTTCCTTAGAGGGCTGCTTCACACGGGCCAGGCAGCTCTGGGGCAGCGCCAGACCCACACCGTCACACCCACTCTGCTTCCAGGACGCCGCTGCACTGCGCCGCTTCCTGTAACAGCGTCCACCTCTGCAAACAGCTGGTGGAGAGCGGGGCCGCCATTTTTGCCTCGACCATCAGTGACATCGAAACTGCAGCAGACAAGTGTGAAGAGATGGAGGAGGGCTACATCCAGTGCTCACAGTTCCTATACGGTACGTGGGGCCCAGAGCGCCGGCGGGTTTCCCTGGGGCTGCAGTGATGCTGTGGACCATGGTGCGGCCACGGCAGCGGCCACAGCCACAGCCACACGGCGCCAGGGAGAGGCCTGGAGTCTGACTGGAGCACAGCGTTCTTGAGCAGCTTGCTCTCATTCCTGAAACCGTGTTCGGAAATCCTTCTAACCGGATCGTTAGAAGGATCCTGTGGTGGAGTGCCAAGAAAACGAAAGTGACTTGGCTGTGCTTGGCAGAGATGCTGCCCCTGGACAGAGGAGCCGGGGCGTGTGGTGGCCGGGCAGCATCTTGTCTGTACGCTTGATGCTGGGAAGTCTCCTCCCGTGTGGGGGCCTGGGGCTTGGCTGCTGGTCCCCAGAACCACTTGGTGAGTTGGGCTCATGTCTTAATTAAGCTGCTTATCCAGGGTCAGATTTTCTAAGAACTGGAACATCTTCTCTGTTCTGAGGGTTAAACAATCACAAGGCATCGTTCCACAGGTAGCCTGAGAACCTCCTATGTGCCCACCCACATGAGATCCTGGGGATAAAGTGATGAACTGAAACACTGCCTCAGTTTATCACGGCGATGCTCTCCTCGCCGCTCCCAAGCTCCCACCACCAGAGCTGGGCAGCAAGCTCCAGGGGCCGTCCGGCAGGGCTGGGGAGGCACAGGAGCCCCAGGGGGCCCAGCAGGGGAGCAGACTGCAGTCATGGTGGCACCTGCAGAGCGCGAGAGGCTCCGGAAGTAGCGTCCTGCAGAAGGGCCCTTGCTTGGGGACTCAGGAGTAGCTGTGTGCGCAGTGGTCACGGTTCAGCTGTGTGTGGTTTGTTCGCTGCCATCCGAGAGCAGATGTAGCTCCTTCAGTTACTGAATTTTGGAAGTTTGTTCTAAACGTGAGCTGCAGGTTTCACTGCAAGAAATGCCTTTTACAACAGCCCCTTTGCCTCTCGGCGCAGGAGCTCAGCGGGACGGGTGAGCGCGTTCAGCCAGGGAGCACCGTGGTCTTGGGGAGGCGGCAGGAGGTGGAGCCCTGGTCTCTACGGTTTCTCACCTCGGTCATCCCGACCGCCGGCCTCCGTCAGGCCGCCGAGAGCTGCCTGGCGGCAGCATGGCCACCATTCCCTGAGCCGCTCCTCCCTGAGGCCTGACCACTGTTCTCTGGTCCCAGGCGTGCAGGAGAAGCTGGGTGTGATGAACAAAGGCGTGGTGTATGCTCTGTGGGACTACGAGGCCCAGAACAGTGACGAGCTGTCCTTCCACGAAGGGGACGCCCTCACCATCCTGAGGCGCAAGGACGAAAGCGAGACCGAGTGGTGGTGGGCTCGCCTTGGGGACCACGAGGGCTACGTGCCCAAAAACCTGCTGGGGGTAAGCACTCTGAGCTGCCACTGTAGCATGGGGACCGGGGCAGGGACCCCGCCCCATACGCAGGCAAGTACCCGCTTTGCGGAGTCCGCGGGAGGGTCATGCAGAACCTGGGGGGCCTGGGCCCGGGACCGCAGTGCGGGAGCAACCGAGCACTGGCTGTCGCAGATAGCAAGAACTTCCACCAGCACCTAGTCCCACCCCACCTGGAACTTCCCCAATCTAGACTTCTCTATAGCCCAGACACTTACGGGATGGCGTCGGGAGCCTGCGGGTTGCCAGCGCCGTGCTGCGCGTACCATCGCACCGGTCTGGGCAGAGGGAGCGCCTTGCTCCTCCTGCTGCCGCGGTGGTGCCGGCAGATGCTCCTCACTCATTCAGCCGCTTTCCCTGGGCTCCCGGCATCTGCCAGGTGCTGAGCCCGACACAGCAGAGACATCTGCCCGTGAGGACTTTATGTCCCCAAGGGCCTGCAGACAGACAAGTTTTAGGTGGTAGGAAGTGCTATGAGAGACCTAGGATATTCTGGGGTGGGAGCACCCTTCAAAAGAGGATTAGGGAGGCTCAGAATGAAGAGTGACGGCTGACGTCAGGCCCAAGGGAGGAACGAGCCTTATGCCGTGGGGGGCGGGGAGGGCTGCCTGCAGCTGAGGGAACCGACCCCACTCAGCGCCGTCTCCTCATCCTGCCGCGTCTCGTTGCTCCCCAGCTGTACCCGCGGATCAAACCCCGACAGCGAACACTCGCCTGAGCTTCCTTCGAGCACCGCGTGGTCTTGCCAGCTACCAGGAGCCACTGAAGAGACGATTCTGTCTCCCCAGGAAAGCGGAAGCTAGAAGCGGTTTCAATGGTGCTCACGTTAGCAGACAGCGTCCACAATGTGAATCCCCGCGGTTCCGGGGGAGGCCCTTTCTCCAGTTTGCCCGTAATGGGGAGAGGTACTTTTGCCTCCAAGAGGACTGAGTTTTGCCAATTACTGTAAACCCGAATAAATACCCAGCTTTCAAAACACCCACCCCTGTTGCCAGTAAGCCCGATAATTAATCACCCCCCTGGTTGGTTGCCAGTGAAGACAAAAGCTCTGTCTTGGCCCCAAGGCTGTCACTCCTGTCAGGTGTCACCACAGCAGTGAAAACCTGCAGCTGTTGGCCCTGCCCCCAGCTACAGCCCTGCCCTCCTGCTCCTGAAGGTCAGATGCCACCGTCCCTCCTCACCCCCACCACAATTCCTGTCATCACCAAAGGAGCCCCTGTATGGAAACTTCTGTCCAGTGCTGGCAGATGTGTGTCCCTCAGTGACCACCCTGTGTGGCCACCTTGGGGTGTTCTGCTTCCTGTTCTGGTGTCGGTCTATGTCACGCAAAGGCGGATGGTGCCACCCTGGTGCTGGATTCCATGCCATGGGCCCTAAGACCATGTGACACAGTCCGGCGCACCTCGGCACACACTCCTCCGAGTGTAGTGGGACGCCAGCGATGGCCCCTCCCCCCGCTGGGACACGGTCACCTTTGCCCTAGTTCCAGCCTCAGGGCAAGGAAGGGTGTCACCCAGGTATGGATTATACATACAGGCTTTTTATATACCAAAAGTATTTTTTGACTAGACCATTCGAAACTACCAGAACCACATTGGAAATGTTCCTCTCCATTAAAATACAGGCCCTTAGGGCTTTATTTTTCATGTATGAGTC
>CAUYRT010023267.1:0-10125 GCA_963574885.1 Lepilemur ruficaudatus
CAAGTTCTCCAGCAGTTTGGGTGTCACTGTGGTGGAATAACAGAAATCGACAAAGGACAAGTGGCTGAGGAAAAAGTACATGGGGGTGTGGAGTTTGGGGTTGATCCTGATGATCACAATCATGCCCAGGTTCCCCAGCACTGTGACCGTGTAGATGTTCAGGAACACCAGGAACAGGGGCACCTGCAGGTCCTCATATTCTGAGAAGCCCAGGAGGGTAAAGGTGACTCCAGCAGTGTGATTTTCTTGGTTCCTGGGACAAAATAAGGAAGTTGATTCAGAGAAGTGAGAAGAAAAATTGGGTAAGGTAGATTAAAATGAGGAAATGTTGAGAGGCTTAATGATTATTCATAGAGTGCTATGGAAAACACTGAGTTTCAACCACTATATTATTTCAAAAGCTTGAATTCACTAATCTCACAATTATAAACACGAAATTGGTGTGAATGGAATAATAAAATTTGGGAGTTCAGATAGGAAAAAAATAAATAAGTTGGCCCTGGTATACTTTAAATTGAGCCTCGCCGCCCCAGTCTTCATATTATCAGAGACAATTGCCTTCGTGAGTAGGGCCAGTCTAACTTTTTGTATGAATCAGAGTTCAGTGAAAATGCTTATCTTGAAAGAAGTAGTTATCATAAATTTCAATAATTTCTTCCCTTCCTTATCTTTTAAGCTTGAGAACTTACTACTCAAAAACGAAAATTAGAAAATTAATGACTCCCTGAAATGATCATTACTTTTTTTTTACTGTTGTTTCTATAGTTATTTCTAAATTTCCCTTTCCAATGAACTTCCTACACTTAATTACACATTTCTCTCCATATATTTTAGATCTACCTTGTAAAAGAATAATGCACTTGATCATCCAGTTACCTGCTTATTGAAAATTATAAAAATCTGCTGCCTCTTCTTGATGTATTATAATATCAGGTATTCAGAATGATTTGGGGTTAAAACAAATAATAATATATCCAGACCATCTTTACTTTGCTGCAGATATTTCTACTACATCATGCTCAGGTGGTCAATTTAGTCTACATAGATCCTGCAAATATTAGACTCTGCTTTCTGAGAAATTGCTATGGTTTCATTTGGCTATGAATTATTTTGCATTAAAATAGAAAATTAGAAAGCCAGAGGCTTTCATAGACACACATTATCTTTGCATTGCCTTATTCTCTTAGTTTTATCATGTCTTCCAACAATATTTATCTTCACTTTAGTTATTCTTCATAGCCATGGCTATACTATTAAATATGCTGTTATCAGTAACTATAAACTCTGAAAAAATATCAATTTCTTGAAACTTCTGTAAGAATATAAGACATATTTTTTATCATTTACCATTTTATCATTGTTGCTACACAGTAAAATACAATTAACTGCAAACGTTAAACACCAGGAAATAGGTGTACAATAACACTTGAGTAAATAAAGGTATATGGGAGCGAATGAACTCTTGGCGTATAATATACATGTATACAGGTAAAATTTTATAATATAATAAAGAAGTTAGACTTGTCTATTAAATTAAGACCACACTGTAAACTCACAATACACTGAGACACATCTTGAATTCTACAAAACAAGGAGCTACAGCGAAACCCCATGGGATGTAAGCATCCTAAATTGGTATAAAATGAGGACAGTTGGGGGGACAATGATGCATTGGATTATTTTTTTAAATGTCCTGAGTGCCTTCAAAATAACTCAACTGCCCTTTTCCATCACTGTAATCTAGAATCATATCATAATTGATTACTGGAAGCCAAAATATCACTACGTATAAAGGAAATACAATTCCACATAGAATTCATTAAAAATCCTATGCTTTATCACAAGCTGGAATTAAATGCTCTATAGTTTTCACTGAGTTACGATGATTTTAACTTCCGAGAAGATACACAGCACTTGTGTTTCCTGTATATATATAAAGATATCATTTATATATACATGTAATATTTCTTTAATTGTTCATTTCGATTCATTTGGTACCTATAATTTGATCTTCTACTATATTTATTATTAATTCCTAAATGTATTTTTGTTTTGTTTAACACAAACTCATTGAGTGAAATTTCCATAACTGAACACACTTTTTCACTTTTCAAGCTCATTCCAAAATCTATGTTTGTTCCCTATGGTTGCTCTAACAAAATCTGAGCAGCTCAGTGTTAAAAGGGAAATCATCACCATCAATGAAAAATATATTTCATATGCATATATAGGTACATATATTCAGCTCATTCCTACTTATCCATCTTTTCCACTTGGGTAGCTTTTCAACTCACCTCTTATACTTTGTATTCATTGCAACAGACTTTGAACCAAATTTCACAGTCTCCACAGTCTCCTATTTAGTCCCAAGAAGTGTCACCCACATTTACCTGACCCTGAGCCAAAGGTGTTGTGCACATTTTTTCCCTCCTTTCTAGTCATGTCCCCTCTGGCTTTCTAATTTCATAATTGCTATATACTTAGCACTGTAATAAGAATTTTAGAAACTGTAAAATTATCAAATATAGGCCCTGGCCTCAAATTTTTTTTTATTTTGAGAATTAACTGAGAAATAATGCATGTAATTGCAAATAATATAATACAATAAATAATTCTTATTCCTGTTTTGTTTTTTTTGTTGTTGTTGTTGTTTGTTTTTTGAGACAGATTCTTGATCTATTACTCAGACTAAGTGCAGTGGTGGAAAAATAGCTCACTGCAATCTCAAACTCATGGACTTGAGCAATCTTCCTGTCTCAGGCTCCGAAGCTGTTAAGCCTACAGGCATGTGCCACCATACCCAGCAACTTATTACTTACTAAAACTAAAGTTTATACTCATAAAACATGAGAAGGAAATTATGATTAAAAACAATGCAAATATTTCCTGATAAAGCAGGATAATTAATAATAATTAATATGGTAAAAGATAATGAATCAAATATTTCTAGTTAAAGGAACTAAATGGTTATCATGGCAGTCAGGTTTACACATGGGTTTGCCTCTTGCAAAGAATATTGAGACATATTATTTTCCTTCTTAAATGAAATAAAGAATTAAAGCAACTCACCTAAGAGGAGAACAATTTGACTTATTCATTTACTGAAGCTTCTTTGCAAAAATTAATATAATCTAGAAAAGTTTCTGTTGAGAATTCAACTTTTTTTTAATAATCAAACCTAAAGTATATCTCAATCAACGTTTTAGGGATGTGGCTTTTTCCCCTAATGCTTTCAAAATAAACTCAGCAATAACAGAAAGAAAAAGAAACCCAAACGCTGAATCCTGGCAATAAACTGTGTCTTACATATATGCTACCAAGTCCTTAGGGATGTTAACTCTAGAAAACATAATTGAAGTATTGCCTTGGAGGCCACAAATCGAGCAATTAGACAAAGCAATGGTTGATGTGATATTTTGGTGGCATGTAATTTCTTCTAAAGATTGGGGAATATCAATTTCCTCACCAACTTTAATTCTATGATCTTCTTTCAAATATGTTGAACAAGAGTTAATTCATTTTGACTTTAAATACTTATAAAATATAAAAGATGTACAAAAGAAAAAATCAGCTATTGGGAGACAATCAAGAGATAACTATTCTTAATCTTTGTTCTATCTCTGGTTTTCTCACTCCTATGTGGGTATATATGTATCAGTGTCTATACAGATAGAAATCTTACACAAGTATCATAGTTATATTGTTTGTTATACTTTTATAATATAACGTTGTATGAGTGCTTCATTTTTATATAATAAATAGCTATTCAACTTCTATAAATAGCTGCTCAAATTTTCTTCAAGTAAATGTGATGTGCAATACTCTTTAATTTATCAGATATGTATTTCAGTGATTCTCAAAATTCATTGTGAACTTTCTTACAAATGTAGATGCAAAAAATTCTTAATAGAATACTAGAAACTAAATTCAACAGCATATTAAAAGGTATTCAACTAAATACTTTTTCATCACGCCAAATGAAATTTATTCCTGGAATGCAAGTACAGTAGAATTTACAAAAATCAGTAAGTGTAATAACATACAAAAATCAATCAACGTAATACACCATGTTAACAGTATGAAGGAAAAAATATCTGATCCTCTCAAATTGATGCAGTGAGTTTGACAAAATTCTACACCTTTTCATGATAAAAACACTAGAAAAAAACTGAGAATAGAAAAAAATTTCTTTAACATAATAAAGGCCATATGTGAAACTCCCACATCTAACATCATACTCAGTGAGGAAAGACTGAAAGCTTGTCCCCAAAGATCAAGAACCAAGACAAGGATATTAACTTTCACCACTTCCATTCAAGATAGTTCTATCCAGAAAAATTAGGCAAGAAAAATTTTCAAAAGGCATCCAAATGTAAAATGAATAAGTAAAACTAGCTCTCTTCATAGATGACATAATCTTATATATACAAAACTCTAAAAATTCCAGATGTGCACACAAACATAACTCTTGGAACTAATTAAAAAATTCAGCAGAGTTGTAGATGCAAAGTCAACACACAAGAATCAGTTGCACTTATATACTTCCAATGAAGAACCTGAAAAGAGCATTAAGAAAAAAAAGGCAATATAGGTGACCAAAGTGTTTGTACCTCCATAATATTCTGAAATAAAATAAAAAGTTTACAAAAAGAAAAAAGGAAAATAAAAAAGAAAATAAATCAATGAGGTGTTGATTCATCACAGCCTATATCATCCCTGTCCTTTTCTTTCCTCCCACAGCTGTTTATCCCTGAAAAATGCCCTTCACGACAAGTTCTGTGTCAAGATGTGAGTCCAGGGAACATAACTGCCACACTTTTTTAAAAAATGTAAATTTTGTAAGTGTTGCCA
The DNA here is from genome assembly GCA_963574885.1 of Lepilemur ruficaudatus. Taxonomy (NCBI): domain Eukaryota; kingdom Metazoa; phylum Chordata; class Mammalia; order Primates; family Lepilemuridae; genus Lepilemur; species Lepilemur ruficaudatus. The sequence continues at coordinate 4,852 of CAUYRT010023267.1, forward strand.
AAAACTTTTACATTTTGTTCAAATTCTTTTTGATTATTTTAATTGAAGTATAACTTAAAAGCCATGAAATGAACAACTAAGATCTCAATTCAATAAATTAAAGTGAATAAACGATTACACACACACTATTACACACATTAATATCAAAATATTAATTATTACCAAAATATTAACCAGTAGCAAACATTATGCCCCTTCCCAGACAGTAACCTTCAAAGCTAACAACTATTGTGACACATTGGTATAAACTATTTTTGCCTTATATATTAATAAACAATATGATTTATATATTTTGATATTTTCCTCTTCTTGCTTAATATTAAGGCTATAAAATTCCATGATGTTATTCTGAGCTTGGTAGGTAATGTTTTTAATTACTTCTATACAGCATTCAGTTGAATAAATACAAACAAAAGATATTCATTTTTTGATGGACATATGAGTTGTTTTTAGTTTGGGGAAATTAGAAACAGTGTTGTTGTGAGTATACGTTACCCTATCTTTGGTGCAAGTATGCATGTGTTTTATTGAATATATAACAAGGAATATAATTATGAGCTTATACTTCCAAAGAGTTTTTCCAAGTATTGGGCAACTTTACACTGACCTTTAGCATATATGAAAATTTGTTTCATCTACATTCTTGCCAACTCTTTGCTTTATCAATTAAATTTATTTTTGAAATACATTTATTAGATTATTTGCTAATATTTCTTGGGGTTTTTTTGTGTTTCATGGTTAGTTGAAGAAGTTTATATATGATAATTATATATAGAGAAAGAGGGGACCAAACTCATCCTTTTTAACTGGAACCTACTGCCTCTATAACTAATCCATTCTTGTAATAATGGCATAAATCCATTCATAAGAGCAGAGCCCTCAACACCTAACCACCTCTAAAAGGTCTGACCTCTTGGCATGGTTGTATTGAGAATTAAGTTTCCAAAACATGAACATTGATTGACACATTCAAGCCATAGCCATAAGGTTAAGAAATGATCTACCCTATTCTTGAGAGTTTCCACTGCATTTTGTAATTCCTTGAATAAATTCTTCATTTACAGAAGTTCTCTTTGATTTTTCTTTAATATTTCAATTTCTTTAGTGAATTTTTCTTCCAAGTACTGGATTTGTGTGTGTGTGTGTGTGTGTGTGTGTGTGTGGCTTCTTTGTGTTGGTTATGCATTTTTCTCTTGCATATCATTGAGTTTTCTTACAATCCATGTTTGAAATTCTTCTTTTGTCATTTTAGTGCTCTGAATTTGATTGATATCCATTGCTAGAGAGCTGGTGCTCCCCTTTGGGGGTGAGATTTCAGTTTGATTCTTTATACTTCCAGAGTTCTTTCACTGATTCCTTCCCATCTGGAGCAGCTGTTGCTTCTTAACTTTAGATTTTCGTTTAGTTAATGGCATGCCCAGTGCAGTCTCTGAGCCAGTAGATGGTGTTCCTGGGTGAGAGTCCACCATCCCCTGCATGGTAAGTCAGTAGATGCAGTAAAAATGTGTGCTAATTGACCTCCCTGTCAGTAGGTGGTGCTTGCTGGGAGGAGCAAGTTGCAGTGTTGTTTTTAGATCCTGTAACCAGCTCTCATTCTTCTGGAGAGGCACTCTGGTGCCTGGGGGGGTGGGGGAAGTGGGGGAGTGAGGCTGGGCGACGCTGGGTTCGGTGAGCCTGCGCTCAAGTTTCTCAAATGCTGTTAGCAGGGATCAAAGATCTGTTCTCTGCTTCTGGGCAAAGCTGCCAGGGAGGGGCTGAAATGGCCCCACTCAGCTAAGAAGTCTGACCCTCCCCTATTCCACAGTTTCTCCTGGGCGTCGGCTGGCAGGCAGGACCTCAAGCCAGCGATCTCCCCTGACTGTGATGTGAGCAGGGAGGTTCCCTGCCCAGGATCAAAGCCTGAGCTGGGAGCGCAGCCCTCTCATGGGAGGAGGGTTGCCCCTTGAGCACGCTGCAGCTAGAACCCACTCTGATCTGCCCCTGAAGGCACACACACGCCAGTAGACTACTTCACAAATATCCCTTCTGTGCCCCCAGGGAATGTGACCGAGACCTGTGTGTACAGGATCCAGCCTGCAGCCCTGTTCCCCAGCTCGGAGATCAATAACTCACAGTGCCAGGAAGAAGAGTGCTGGTCTCAAGTCACCCACAGGGTGCCCAAGCTGGATCAATATCTCTCCACCTCGGGATTTGTCCCACTCTGCTGTAGTCACCAGGCAAGCAGCACCTGGGAGGGCCAGCCGGGAGGGAGTTCATAGTCTGAGTACCCCTCAGTCTGCTGTAGGGCCCCAAAAGGAAATGTCCCATTGCCTGCAGATGCCTCTGGGTGTTGGCTAAATTGTCTTTCTCAGCAGCTCCAGGTAGGGAAGGGGAAGGGGAGAATGAAGCAATATGGTTCCTGCCCATCATTTCGGGTAGGGTAGGAGGTGCCCCAAGGGAGCTGGGAGTGTGCTGCCCTTTCCACAAGAGGCTCATGGCTCACTGGCAGCAACCATCTCTGGGCTGGTGTTGGCAGGTCTCTCCAGCAGCTCAGAAGCCCACCAGCAGTCCATGATGAAGGGAGGGGAAATTTAACTGCTCCACCTATGTTTGTCTCTGGTCTCCAAGCCTCTGATAGTTCAGACCCTGCTGATGCCTTTCTCCTTCCAATTCTACTCCACACCTTCTTCCCGTGGATTCTCCTATAGTTTCAGGCACTCTTCCTTCCAACCCTCATCTGATCTATGTTGGCTGCCCCTTTGTTTTTTTTTCACTTTCATCTAAAATCTATCTTTCTTGCAGAGACACTTTGGCTGGCAGTTTTTCTTGTCTGCCATCTAATTGTGGTACATGTATACCATGGAGTTCTACTCAGCCACAAAAAACAATGGTGATCTAGCACCCCTTGTATTATCCTGGACAGAGCTGGAACCCATTCTACTAAGTGAAGTATCAAAAGAATGGAAAACAAGCACCACATGTACTCACCATCAAATTGGTATTAACTGATCAACACTTAAGTGCACATATAGTAGTAACATTCATCGGGTGTTGGGAAGATGGGAGGGGGAGGGGGGTGGAAATATTCATTTGGAGGTTGCCCAGCGTCGCCCAGCCTCACTCCCCCACTTCCCCCCACTCCCAGGCACCAGAGTGCCTCTCCAGAAGAATGAGAGCTGGTTACAGGATCCAAAAACAACACTGCAACTTGCTCCTCCCAGCAAGCACCACCTACTGACAGGGAGGTCAATTAGCACACATTTTTACTGCATCTACTGACTTACCATGCAGGGGATGGTGGAATCTCACCCAGGAACACCATCTACTGGCTCAGAGACTGCACTGGGCATGCCATTAACTAAATGAAAATCTAAAATTAAGAAGCAACAGCTGCTCCAGATGGGAAGGAATCAGTGAAAGAACTCTAGAAGTATAAATAATGGGTGCGGTGTGCACTGTCTGGGGAATGGACACGCTTGAAGCTCTGACTTGGGTGGGCAAAGGTAATACATGTAACCTAAACCCCTGTAATATGCTGAAATTAAAAAAAATAAAAATGAAAAAAATGAAACAGATTAATTTTGTATTAACTGTTTAATACCAACTTAATGATGACTGAGTGAACAGAGACATGAAGAAGATCTATTTTGGAGATAGAAAGACTATGAGTACTGTCATATTTTTGTGAGAGACTCTCGAATAATAATGTTTTCTTCTTTCTTTAAGCAACTGAGTAAATGAAGACCCCATGCACTGATACAGAGAAGACTGATGGGAGGAATAAGTGTATTATGAAATGGGTGATCAAAAAGTAGGTTTCATTAATATTGATCATTATATCACTCCATAATAGATCTAAGTATTCTTAGAATTAAATTGGACTTTCTCTTCATATTCATCATTATTTCAACGCCTTTATTGAACCAAAATATATTACATTGACACTCAAAAAATGTGTGATGTCTGTAAATGGTGGACAATAATTTCTTAAAGCAAGCAGATATTTTTTACAATATAGACCCTAATATCCTGATTTTGTCTGAAATAAAGTTTTAAAGTAGAACAAAAATTTGTGCTATACAGAACGTGATGAGTCAAAACAATGATGAGAACTTGAGCATGGATCAACTAACTGCCTACATGCACTTCTCACCTGTGTTTGCAGCACTGTTTAAGTATAGCTTGAAGTTAACCATAACATCAGAAGTGAATACCTAAATATAGATTTCTTCTTCTCCATCCTGATTTCCACAGTGTCCAGTGGGATTATTTTGAAATATATTTCTTTCTGAAACCTCCTGAGAAGAAGTGAATCAGATTGCGTTATAATTATATTAAACTACAGTTAATTTTAAGGCATTCTGAACACTAAAAACCATGGCATATGCTATATTTAATTGATTAAAACATAATCATACATTTATGCAAAATAATGCTAAACAGTCATCAACAAAGTTCATGAAAAAAGTTTGCCATAGACATAAATAACAAATGTACTTGAATTTATTATGAGTGAGAATGAAGTCTGGAGTTGATTAAGCTCCTGACTGTCTCTTTCACATCCTTGTTCCTAAGGCTGTAGATAAGGGGATTCAGCATGGGGATCACGACTGTAAAAAACACAGTGGCCACCTTGACGAGGAGCCACGAGCTATTGGAGTTGGGCACACAGTAGAGAAGGAGGACAGTACCATGGAAAATGGTGATGGCGGTCAGGTGAGAGGCACAGGTGGAGAAGGCCTTCCGCAGTCCACCTGTAGAAGGCATCTTGATGATAGTGACAACTATGAAGACGTAGGAGGCGAGGATGACCAGGAGGCTGCAAGCCTCATTGAATGTAGAAATGGCCAAACAGGCCATCTGGCTGAAGGTGGGGTCAGAGCAGGCCAGAGAGAGGATGGCGGAGTACTCACAGCCAAAGTGATTTATGACGTTAGGTCCACAGTAGGAGAGTTCCAAAAGAGAATATGTAAGTGTCATGGAACAGAGTCCACCCCATATGTAAGTCCCAGCTACCAGCAGAGCACAGAGCTTGCGAGACATGGCAACTGTGTAGAGCAGCGGGTTACACACAGCCACAAAACGGTCATAGGCCATCACTGCTAACATGAACATCTCTGTGATCACAAATGTGCAGCCAAAGAAAAACTGTGCCATGCATGCTTTGAAGGAGATAGTTCTGTCTTCCACTACCAAGGTCTCCAACAGTTTGGGTGTAAATACATTGGAATAACAAATATCCAAAAAGGATAGATGGCTGAGGAAAAAGTACATGGGTGTTTGAAGTTTGGGATT